>CAJUYG010000225.1:34828-94450 GCA_910591675.1 Galerucella calmariensis | reverse complement strand
CAAGAAGGGGAAGGGAATGTAATAATTGGATTCACCCTTCCCCTTCTTGAATAATTAAGTTATTCTAGAAGGGGAAGGGTGAATCCAATTATTATATTCCCTTCCCCTTCTGGAATAACTTGATGTGGATTACAAAGTATTGAATATTTTTTGAGGGGAAGGCTGAATACAATGATTACATATTTGTTTCCCCTTCTTCAAATACGCAATATAAGGATATCATTATATATAAAATGTGTTTATAATTTCATTTATGCTCTTGGGTTTGTCTTGAATGAATCTAACTAAAAATATAGTCTGATACAATATTTAATTTCGTATCTTAATAGTCATGTAGCATGATTGTCGAGTAGTCGATGACAGCTGGCAACCACGCTACAAAGTATTGTATTTTGTTCTATGTTTTGTAGGTTGCATATATTATCTGTGTATGCGATTATTATTAAAATTATTTATATCCAAACTGATTGCCTGTCAAATATATATATATATTTATAAAAGTGGTAATTTAAACAATATTATGAAGAATCTAACTGGATTTTTTCATAGATAGCGAGAACACATGTTGTTGATCACTCTCCTGTACAGTGCGATACAGTTAAACTGTTTTTTGTATAAAATATCGGGCCAAAAAGTGATGGCTCAAGTGGAGAAAAAAATTTTTTTATTGGATTTTTCTCTGTAAATTGTGTATAACCCGCAAATTTTTCAACAGAAAATCTTCAAAATAGGTGAGTACTATCGATTTTTCACAAAATCAGTTAAAGAATCGTGTGTCCCTATAGTTCACCGGACCCAAGTAGGTATTCGCCGCAAGCAGTAATTTTCAATAAAAAAAGGCTAATCGTGAAAAGTTTTATAAAATAGAAACAAGAAGAATAAATATCATTATATAGATGATAATTAGTTTATGATCATCATACATACAGGGTGTACCAACCTTACGACAAACTTCGGTATATGGGTTATTTTGAGAGATATCAAAAAATGTTAATAACAAAAATAGTAGATGTGTTGAAGTTCCATATTTTGAAATTATATCGTACTATACAGAGTGCTGCATAACTCCCTTACAAACCAAACATATGATTTTTCAAATGGGAACCCCTGTATATTATACCAAATTCGGATTGGTTACATTTTTTTGAAGCTTTTGATATGAGGTTTTGCCACGTTATACAGAGTCCTTCAAAAGATATGGACACGTTTATGTGAAAATCGCATAGTAGCAAAGGTAGATTATAAGGAACAAGACCTTCTGAAATAAATTAAAATAACATTAACAGCAAGCTCAATGTAAAAAAGTATACAAAGTTGGATTTTATATCAATCTCAAGGAACTCAAAGCAGCTTCTAGTCGACATATTTCTGCGCTGGTCTGAACCAGTTTCTCTTCATTCAACTGCCTAACTTCCAAAGGAACCTTACTATGGTAATCTGAAGCATCTTTTGCTGTAATCAATCGTTCTCGAGTGGATTGTAAGAAATCTAATTTCTTTTGGATCTTCGCTATTTCTTTTGGAGAATCAATCAGTCCTTTGAGCAATAAGTTCACTTCGCATTTATCAGAAACTGTTAGTATCGAACAACCATCAGGTGCTGGTTCGTTAACTGAAATTCTTGAACAGAAAGCTAACGTCTGAAGTGTAGATTCGTAGTTTGTCATAATTTCAGCTGTCATTTCGTCGTTACATTGGATGTAGGCTAAAATTAGAAAATATTTTTACTTATAATTCAATAAATTTCACATTTATTTCAGGAATAATAAGACACCTAACCTAACCCCGCCAGGGTAAACTATTAGAGCAGTACCGATAACAGAACAGATTAAATAAACTGGACGGGAACTCATGTGTATTATATTGGTCATTAAGGAACCTGACGGGAATTTGTGTGCACCGAAAATTTATTTAGGTAGAACTTTTAGGAATTTTAAAACTAGAATTTCACCAAAGTAGCTATGACAACCAAAAATTAGATTCCAACTATTCAAATCATTTATTAGCAAACCAACACTCTTTCGATTCAAATTTTGAAATTTTGCATATAGAAACTAAATCCTTCAAATTAAATCTTTTAGAAGCCCTAGAGATAAATAAAAACAAATATTCAGATAATCTTCTTAACGACCAACTTGATATTAACAATTCTCCCTTATTAAACCTTTTTACCTAGAAAGATTCCTGTAGGGTTGTTGTGAATGAGTTTCCAGGTAAACTTGTTAAATACTTTAGTTAATCCCATATTTAGACAAATTCATTTCATTTCCTTGTAAATAGATTATAATTTTATTGTTAAATTTCCGTATAATTTAGTATTAAGGCACTGTATAAATTGAAAATTTCGCATTATACCTCCATTCGTTTGAAAAAGCTACTGTGTTAGCGAAACGCGTCACAACTTTAAGGTTAAATAAATCAAATTGTGTCATTTGATAATAAAAAAAATAATTCTACATTTTCCAACAAATTAAATAAAACGCACCTTCTGTTTTTGTCTTGTTAGGAAGATTATAATCACTCCTAGCCGACCTTATGCTTTTCGCTACTTTTTGTACAAAATATACTTCATCTTCTATATCTTCATTCTTCCATCTGTAATATTCTTTTTCACTTGGATATGAAGCTACACAAATGCTGGGGATTTTATCAACTTCATCTTTTGGTCTAGGTAATCGTTGATAAAGTTCCTCGCTAATAAATGGCATGAAAGGAGACAAAAGTCGCAATCCTATTTCTAATGCTCTAAAAAGCGTTATTTGAGCGGTTTTTTTGGCCTCGCTGTCATCACTAGCAAATACCGGTTTTAATGTTTCCTAAAATAATAAAAGCTTTACTGTTTAAGGATATTGGTTATAAATTACTACATGGATATGTTTGTTACTACCGCAGATGGAGGTTCAATTTTAAATTTGTAGTGAATAATCAAAAATTAAAATATGTAGACGACATTTTTGCAATTTTGCCTCATGACTTAGTATCTCTGAATGATTTCTTAACGTATATAAATGAAGGAGAAAAATCTATAAAATTTGAAATTGAAAATAACAATTTTTTACCATTTTTGGATATTATTATCAATAAAACACTTACAGGGTATGAAACAAGTGTTTATCGTAAGCCAACACACACTAATAGGTATTTGGATTTTGAATCAAATCATGCTATAAGCGATAAAAAAGGGGTAGTAAAATCTTTATACGATAGGGCCAGAATCATTTGTTCTAATGATAATCATTTCACAAAGGAGAAAACTCTACTAAAAAATCTTTTAAATGCCAATAATTACCAGGCAGAATTTGTGAATAAAGAAATTAAGAATATAGAGAAGGGCTCATTGTTAATACCCCATAATAATAACAATTATATTAATAATTCAGCTAACATAATTTTTAAGAACTTGACAATACCGTATGTTGGGGGTTTATCAGAAAGAATTAAGAAAATTGGTAATCAATTTAATATTCGAACCAGCTTTAAATCTAACAATACGTTGAGATCTATACTAACAAAAACGAAACCAAAAAATGAAGAACAATCTTCAAAAAATTGCATATATCAGATATCTTGTGAATGCGACAAATTCTATTTAGGTGAAAAATCTAGACCATTGAAAGTCCGAATAAGTGAACATAAAAAAATATATCAAAGATAGGGAGTTCTTTAAGTCAGGTATTTGTAAACATGCTTGGGAAGAGGGGCATAAAATTCAATGGGATTCGACAAAAATAATATTGAAAGAGCCCAATAATAAAAGACGAAAAATCAAAGAAAGTGCTTTAATACAACTAAATGCAGATAAATGTGTAGCTAGTATTTCAGCCGAATGTAGTCAAATTTGGTTACCAATGTTAGAAAGAGAAATTTCCAATAATCAATTACCTGCGTTATCAGGATAGCATCATAAGTTTTTATCCAGGTTTTCTTATGATTTATCATTGGAATAGTTGTTAATCGATACACACTTCAATACACAAAATCACCAAACTGAGTCATACATATTTTGAAAACAAAAATAATCATACACAACAAAATAACAACAAACGCGTTTTATTAACAACATTTCCAAAATAAGCGGAAAAAAGCGCTATCCCAATAAAAACCGTTCCTGGAATGTGCACTTCACTGGATTCCATTTCTAGTATACTATAATATCTTTGGAATGTCATAAAATAAAATATTTATTTCACATTTTACCAGAGATGTGATCTACTATGAATGGACCTTAATAAAATTTGACAACAAAGTTTTGGATATTTTTTGAGGGGAAGGCTGAATACAATGATTATATATTTGTTTCTCCTACTTCAAATATAAAATGTGTTTATAATTTCATTTATGTTCTTGGGTTTGTCTTGAATGAATCCAACTAAAAATATAGTCTGATACAATATTTAATTTCGTATCTTAATAGTCATGTAGCATGATTGTCGAGTAGTCGATGACAGCTGGCAACCACGCTACAAAGTATTGTATTTTGTTCTATGTTTTGTAGGTTGCATATATTATCTGTGTATGCGATTATTATTAAAATTATTTATATCCAAACTGATTGCCTGTCAAATATATATATTTATAAAAGTGGTAATTTAAACAATATCATGAAGAATCTAACTGGATATTTTTCATAGATATCGAGCACACATGTTGTTGATCACTTTCATGTACAGAGCAATACATTTAAACTGTTTTTTGTATGAAAATCATGCCAATAAGTGATGGCTCAAGTGGCGAAAAAAAAATCTTTTTTTGGATTTTTCTTTGTAAATTGTGTATAACCCGCAAATTTTTTGAAGGATTATTCTCAAAATAGGTGAGTACTATCGATTTTTCGCAAAATCAGTCAAAAATTCGTGTTTCCCTATAGTTCAACGGACCCGATAAAATGATATACAGGATGTTCTATTTACAAAAAATATATTTTTTTTAAAAACTGATGATGGCGCAAACGAGATGCTGTTATTTAGTAATAGTAGGTTTGTAGTATGTAGTATGTAAAAAATAAAGTTGTGGATCGCCCTGTAAAAACTAAACGTGGTACAAATATATTGTGGTGACGTTCGATTATAACCAAGAGTTCTATCGTAATAAGATCGACAAATATGATGTTAGGTAAATATTTTGAATACAGCCCATGAAATTTCAAATTTGTAAATACATTATGAATGCTCCGTAAAATAGATTATTTTTCAACCCGTTCAACCGGCTTTGTATCTCTTTACTGTTCCAGAGATCCCAATAATGATAATGGGACTATTGCTATATTGTAGTTTATGTTGTTTATTTAATTTTTTACCTTACACTAAATAAATATTATTGCCGTTAAAGAAAAAATACTTACCAAATATACATCACAAAGCTCATACAACCAAATATTATATATTGCAGTTGTAATATTGCCGAATTCGTAAGAGCTGAAGTTTCGATTGACATCTGTTATGGCAGTTGCCAATCTACTGAGCATCCACAAGTCCATCAAACTTTCGTTTCCTATCAATTTATTATTTGTTGGTGATTGAAAATCTGCTGAGAAGTACGTCAATGCAAATCTGAAAAACGACTGTGGTTAAACGGAGTTCCCAAAATGTAAATGATGTAAATACATAAAAACTCGGTACCGTAATTGATGGCCATGTTGTCGGTATAAATAGCGGTTAAAAAAATGTATCTTGTACACTCAGGTGCAGAAAAAACGGGCCACCTATTATTTTTTCAAAATCGGCTTAATTTGGTTATTATTTTGGTTTTCATTATTTTTCTTTATTAACAAAGGACTTCCTTCTAAATACAAAAAGTTGGAATACATGTGTATTTTCTCGTTTTACATAAAAAAAGAACATTTTGGAAAATTCAAATTCAAAAGTTCCATATTTCATTCATGCAATTCGAAAGGAGCTTATGTGTTTTCAATTGCTGGGCGGTTGCTAGGCAATTTTTTGTTAATGTTAATATCGTCAATATCAACGTTGACAATTTTAAAGTCTTAAGTGCTGAAGATTCTGCTAAAGCAGTAGCTCTTGTTGAAGATGGTCGAAGCCAAAGATATGTGGCTCGATTACTCAATGTTAGTCGTTCTACCATTCAAAGGTTGTTACAACGTTTTGGGGATACTGGAAGAAACACAAGAAGTCCTGGTAGTGGTAGAATACGGGTAACTACCACTCGAGATGATAGATTTATTGTACTAAATTCTCTAAGGGATCGTCATTTGACTTCAGTACAGACAAGAAATCGACTTCTGGAGGTTCGTGGTAAAAATGTAAGTAAATAGACAGTTCGCCGAATATTACATCAGGTTGGGTTAAAAGCTTTTAGGCCAGCAACTGGGTCTAAGTTACTTCCACGTCACCGGGTAGCGAAATTGCACTTTGCTCGTGAACATAGCAATTGGAATCTTATGCAATGGAGTAACATACTCTTTACCGATGAGTCCAGGTTCGCGCTACATTCACCAGACGGACGAAAACGAGTATGGAGACGAAATGGGGAACGATTCCAAGAATGTGCTTTTAGCCCTAGGCTGAGTCATAACGGAGGTTCCGTAATGGTATGGGCAGGCATATTAAGTGAAGCCTCTACGGAATTAGTGTTTATCAATTGGGGCTCACTGACTGCAGAGCGGTATATTGAGGAAGTTTTGGCATATCAGGTGGTTCCATTCGCTCCATTTATTGGCGATAACTTTATCCTGATGCAGGACAACGCTAGACATCATTCAGCGAAATGCGTCAGTGAATACTTGACAGAAGTTGGCATTGAAAAAATGAACTGGCCAGCATGTTCTCCGGACGCAAATCCTATAGAACATGTGTGGGACATGTTAGCAGACGTGTTAGAAGTCATGCTATAGCACCAACCACACTAAATGAGCTTCGTGTAGCTCTTCAAGAAGAATGGGAGAATATTCCTCAGAATGCAGCTCGTGAGCTCATTAGTGGGATGCCACGCCGTATGCAAGCAATAATTAGCTAGAGGCTAGAGGAGGAAATACCAAATACTAAAGTTTATTTTTTTATGTGTTAAATTTTGTTTTCTGTACCTCTAAAGTTTGCTGTTGTTAACATAAATTTTACTAAGTATACATGTATTTTTCCTTTATTTATGTCATTGTTTATTAAGTTTAGTTTAAGTAACATATTCTTGTCTTTTTATACCAGGAGGAAGGAAGTCCTTTGTTGGTAAAATATAAAAAGTGTTAACCAAAAGCCAAAATAATAAACAAATATAGCCGATTTTGAGAAAAAAATAGGGGGACCGTTTTTTTTGCACCTGAGTGTAGTAATAGAAACACTTATTAACCACTGATAGAGAAATTCAAGTTTTCAGTTAGCTAGGAAAAAGCAATAATTGTCAACTTCTCAGCTAGTAGTGGAAAAAGTTATTTTATTATTATTTAAAATGAATAAGTTTAGAAGACTCTCTAGCTGGACTAATAATCGATCGTTGATCGATAAAAAATAATCGATTATTAATCAATTGAAAATATTGGAATATTCATCGATTGTTGATGAAGGATTGATGATAATCGATTATCAATCTATTGAAGTTAATCGATTGTTGATAATCGACTATTATTTAATCGAACAACGATCGATCAAATTCATCAATTATTAATCAATTGATGATTATTGATAATAATCGATTGTTGATCGATTAGAAATAATCGATTATATATGGATTGTTAAATGAGTTTCATCCAGAGTAAAGTAAATTCTTATATCAATATATGTGTATTTATTTATTGATTCAAAAAACTTGATTATTGCTCAAAAGGAACTAAAGTTCTTACCGTGTGTCCCGTGACACGTTCTTCAATGTTTTTTATTATTTGTTCCGTTTAATAAACAAAATATGTAGCCTATGTTTTTTTAAATGATCAAAAAATACTCAATATTCGCTACTCAAAAGACCACCAATCAGTTTAATGTTTCTTATGAATGAAAAAAAAATTCAATAGCTTGTAATGAATGTATCCTTCTATGGATACTTGGTAGATTATAGGTGTGGAAGGGCCTCTGAATAGATGGTGTTGCTAGTCACTCGGTGGGTCATCTTACAGGAATAAAACAACTACCTGTAGCACTGGGACACGTTCTGTTTATTACTTTAATTTACATTAAACTACTTATTACTACTTCGTACGTGCAACCTTCCTACTTCATATTTATGTAACGATTCGTGATTTATTTAAATTAGCTTCAAGGAAATTTGTGTCATTTAATATTATATATTTTATAATAATTTATATAATTAATAACTTTATATTTCGACCAAAAGGCATCACAAGCTTTTATTCTGAAATTGACGTTATATCCGACGTTTGAATTTAATGCAACACTAGACAAACACAAACAGAAACTTTCTGCTGGTTATAAGTCAATGGAAAAAAGTTATTTGTAAATAAAAATGGTTTTTGTGGTTCGGCGTGAAAACGAATTGTAATGTAACGATTTGTAACTAATATAAATTTCAGTAGCGAAATGAAAATGCATTACAAAATTATAATTTTATAGCTGGAGATCTTGAGATTTTCCAATGATTTTGTTTGTTCTTACCTTGTCGCGTTCCAGATCTTATTACAGAAAAATCTATATCCCTGGACACGCAAAATATCCAAATTAATATCCCTACCGGAACACATAGCACAAAGAGCAAATCTCAGAGCATCAGTACCACATTCTGGGATTCCATCAGGATAATCTTGCTTTTGTCCCTGTTTAGCCTTTTCTATTTCGTTGGGATCTAGGTTACTATCATACAATTGACTGTTAAGATCTTCTAAAGATATTCCAGTTATAACATCCATTGGATCTATAACATTACCTAAAGACTTGCTCATTTTTCTTCCATGGGCGTCACGGACAATAGGATGCAAATACACTTCCCTAAAATATGACAAATTTTTTAATTCCTACGACGTTAGAAAAAAAAATGCTATTCATCTGAAGGAATGAATGACTATGTTATACCTAGAGTTGAAAGAATACGTTCAAAAACTATAACTCGACTACTGAAGAAGTATGAAACAAGAAAATAATCAAATCTGAAATCGTTATGTACCGGGTGGTTCAAATTCAAAAACAAAATTTAATTTTTTTCATTCGAAAGTACCCTCTACCTATGACAATTAAAACTAAATTCCATCGTTTTATAGTAGATCTAATTAATTCATCTACACTCTTTCTATTGACACTAATTTCGTTAAAATCAGTTGATTCAAACCAAAGTTATAGGTATTCATCCACAAACACTTTCCCACTTTCCCCCACCTTTTATTTGGAAAAATAGAATAAAAAGTACTTGAATAAATTTGTGCGAAATTTAGGCCTTTTTTTAGTTCACTTATTTAACACTGGGTAAAATTGGGTGAGATGATATAATATTAAGAATTTATATTTCATTTAAAATAAAAGTTTTGTATTACAATGCTAACTATATTTATAAGGTGAGCGACCCGAGTGCCATGTCATGTGGCTCAGGTTCACATCAGGAAATTGATTGCAATAAAATATCATTTTGTAATATGTATGTGTCAATACGTCTATACTGATTATCGAGAAATGGGTAATGCTGTGTAAGCAGCCTGTGCCGATTAGCAAACAGGAAATACGGTTTGCTTCTCTCGATATTCAAGGAGTAGTAATAAAGTTAAGTTGATATAGTTAACTTGTGTTTTTAGTTATATGCCCTCTATGGCCTAAACTTGGAAGAACCGATAAGAGTACACATATTACATCATTACATGGGCATATTTCACAAAAAAACTGGTTTTCAAATTTTTCTTTACAGGTTAACCTAGAAACTTGAAAGTCATTTCCAGCAATTTCTCTTGTCCACTTTTCCCAAGGAATTTTTTCTTCCAAAGTTATAACATGAATAGTTTCTGATATATAGCCGAGATATCGGCTTATTGGACCACCCGGTACAATATTTAATGTTCAAACATAATTTCAGATGAGAACGATTTTTTAATAATTTTTTTCTACGACAACCTCGATAAATATTCATAACACTAAAAACACTACATCAGATGCTATATGTTCGTCGACGTTACACATAACAGGTCCATCAGTCTCCAGCCTTCGTGCGTTAAAATCATTCTGACAATTATTGAACCAATTGTATCTGATACGGATGATACTTTTCACTTACCAATATCTCCCCCCATAGATCGTCGATTTATACCATATTTTTGTGTTTCTTCGCAATGGATATTACTAATTTTTCCACCAAACTGTGGCAGATCTTATACAACTATGTAAACTTTAAATGTACCAATGGTAAATACCTACTTAAATGGAAGTTTTCCTAATAGTTTTTGTCCCATAAATACCATCCTAGCTACCCAGAAGAACAAAATGTCGTGGCCAGTTTCCAACAAAGATGTTGGATAAAACAGTTTAAGATCTTCGGTTTCATCAGGCCATCCAAAAATAGAAAATGGGAACAAAGCTGAAGAGAACCAAGTGTCCAAAACATCTTCATCCTGCGATAAAATCAAATCATCTTCCGTTGTATTGAATTTCTTTATAGCTTTTTTCAGAGCTTCTTCCTTTGTTCTTCCCGATACCCAAAATTCGCTATCTTCTGCCTGAAAAAGTATAATTTGAAATTACTTATGGTTGCTACTTTTTGAATTTAAGCGTTTTTATGTATACCTTCAGTCATAACGAATCTAATGTACAATTTAAAAACAAATAGAATTTTTTTTTGAAACTTTAGTTCTTTACGTCAGGTTAGGTTTGATCGACCAGGGGTCGCGACGCAAAAGATCTGACCGTTACGTTACGTTATGTGCCTTGCTTTTGTGCTTGTGCTCTCTCCTTAGTCTCTCTCTCGTTTACGAAGCAGCGATTCATATGCTTCGGCCGGGAATCGAACCCGGGCCGCCCGCGTGGAAGGCGAGCATTCTACCACTAAACCACCGATGCTATATTAAAATTCTATGCAAAGCTGGTATTTGCAGTGCTGGTGATCTACTTGAATTTGTTCGGATAAATTTTTACTATTATTTCCACAATTTTTTTTGCGCGATTGATCTTTTTTGTTTATTTACTACATCGGTTGTCAGGACGGTAGGTTGTGTTTACTGGTTTCTAAGTTTAACACGTCGGTAAATGGTTTACTTACCGTTCAGACGTCGAAAAATAATAATAAGCATAAAAACAATTTCACCAAAATGCAAAATATATTTTAAACTGATCGAGAAGTATAAATGTCACTTTTGACATTACGTTCATTTCGAAGAAATTTAAATTATTTTATTCGGAATTTATTTCAATACGATAGCGCAAAAAATGGTATAAGCATCTCGAACGTTAAGGGTAATTACAACGTTTGCATGTAGATTCCTCTCGTAAAATTGGACAAAATGATATGAGGATTGTTTTGAAAACTTGAATGTTTTAATTCGATAATGGATGGATAAATTGATTTGACATTTGGCAGCTTGTTTTTAAATGTAAAAGGGCATGTTTTGATAGAAATAGTAGTTTGTGCAACTAGTGTGGATATGATGGCCATATCGCACGAGGACGAAGTTGAATTTGATATGGACAATCCACACGAGTCGAACAGTATATTTTTTCTACGACACCACCTATTCAGAGGCTCTTCCACACCTATAATCTAACCAAGTATCCATCGACGATACATTCATTACACTTAGAACTGCAGCCAATATTTCTGGATCTACACATCATGTTGTATGTGCAATAAAACAGAGCATGTTTTTGTCGAAAAAAGAATGCTATCTGCAACTTTAATTGCCATCATTCAAGCTCTTGTTGAAATGAATAAATTTTTAAACTTGATTGGATATTTGCCTAAGAATATTCGAAAACTTCATTTTATTCGGACGCTGCGCACTGATTAAATGAAAGAAGTAGAACTAGAACTAGTTTCGGACATTTCCAATTACGCAAAACTAGTTCTCATTATTTTGTAACGCTCAATAACTGTATACAATAAAATGTGGGAGTAGATATACTAAGCCATTACTAGACCGGAAGTGGACTGCGCATGTGCAAGAGTCACGTGTCGCAGACTGCGCATGTGTCACATGTGACGTTTGACAGATGACATGTGACGTGACATGTGACGTTTGACAGATGACACGTGACACATGCGCAGTTCTGCGACTCGTGACTCTTGCACATGCGCAGTCCACTTCCGGTCTAGTAATGGCTTAGTATATCTACTTGTGGGGTTTGGGAAATATTCTTTTCATAAAACTAGTTTTACGTATATTTATTCAACTATTGGGCGTAACATAAATAATACTTACACCAGGCAGTAATTTATGTTCAGGTTTACTCTTAGCCGTGACAAAATAAGCGGGAATTCTGTGACCCCACCACAGCTGCCTAGATATACACCAATCACGGATACCTTCCATCCAATGATGCCAAGTTTTGACGTGCATTTCTGGTATTATCTTCAAATCTCCATCATTCACGGCTTTTACAGCTTTCTGGGCCATTTCTCCACATCTCACATACCTACAAAAAAATATAATGTTTTTACTGAATAATTCAACTAAATCTAAAGACAAAGTAGGAATACAAACAAAAGGGTTCAATAATTATTTAACAATTATTTAATATTGTCCACCAAAAGGACAAATTATTTAGCTACTAGTTTCGGTAAGTAAATTACCATCATCAGAGGCTACAATAGAATAGAAATGGTATATTTACTATGAAGATCTTATGAATTTTGAGACAAAATACAATGGAATAATGTTAAAATAGAAATTGACATTAAATAATTTCGAGCAAAACTTTTTTGATCATCTAAGAAGGTGATATTAATATACAATACAATATTTAGTAACCTTTATGAAACATATACAATAGGGTACAAGCATAAATTTTGCTATTGGTGGGAATTGACGCTTTATCAAGTCTCCTAACAGCTTGCATGCCTATTTTTTCAAAAAAATATAAACTCTACTATTAAAACATTAAAAATCATAAAATTTGAAAGTCCGCCAAAACGCGCTTTACGTCATAAAGATGGCTGCCCCATCCGTTGACGTCACTCGATTTGTTTACGTTCTTATTCGTGTATCACGCTCTGAGCTATTATGACCTAATTTGTTTATGAAAACTTTAAAAATGGATCAAGTCGAAAAAAAAACCTTGGTATTCCAAGTATTGCATTGTTCCAGTGTGTAAATCAACGTCTATTAAAACTCCAGACAAAATATTTTCTTTCAAAAGGCTTCAAATATCCTCGGAAATATCGAATATTTATTTCCACTTTACGTTGACTTTTAGAAATGAAAAAAAGCACACACAAACAAACATATAAATGATATTTTTACGTCTATGAAGCAATTAATAAGATGATTAAAATACAATATAAACACAAAACTACACAGAACCTAATGCAATACCGGCCATATTGACAAAAGTAAACAAATTGTATGACATCACACGTATCATCGGTTGAGTCTATGGAAGGAAGCGCTCACTGCGCTACCTCTGCTGCAGGCAGAGCCAACGATGCAATTGACCCCAGGTTTTTGTTTAACAAACCCTACAAAATTCAAATAAAACAGAACACAGAGCCAGATGCTGCAAATACAATACGCATTTATACAGATGGTTCAAAAATGAAAGAAGGCTCAGGATGTGGAGTTGACTCGAGAGCACTGAGCCTCAAGATTAAGTGGGGAATGGGAAACAATACCAGCGTGGTTCAAACAGAACTGGCTGGTATCTCAATTGCCACAAAAGAACTAACCAGAAGAGGAATTTCTGGTAAAAACATAATAATCTGCACTGATAGTAGACAAGCCCTATTAGCCTTGAACAGACAACGTGCTATATCGATGCTAGTACTAGAGTGCCACCAAGATTTAGCTGACGTCTCGGCAGATAACAACATTATCCTGAGGTGGGTTAAAGGGCACGACAGGAGTAAAGGAAATCGCATTGCTGATTCTTTAGCCAGGGAAGCAGCTGGACTAAAAATTCTAGGACCCAGTGACACCTACGGCCTAACGACTTCGACAATTGCGGAATTAGCCAAACGTTACACCCATGCTCAATCCCTTAAGAGATGGGATGGAATCAAAGGATGCAGTTTTGCCAGGATCACCCTGGGCGACCCTCGGAAGCTGGCGCCGAAGAAATATTTGGCGATGACCAGGAAAAACCTACGTTTAACAGTAGGATTTCTGACTGGTCACTGTCAACTAAGGAAACACCTCCATGCTATGGGGCTAGTGGACACACCTCTATGCAGGATGTGTGAACAGGAAGATGATACTGTCAGGCATGTCTTATGCGAGTGTCCGGAGTTATCGTCAATAAGAGTGTGTGTTCGGTGAGTCTTGGCCTACACTTGCCGATATAAAGGAGATGTCTCCTAGTGACCTGTCCACCTTTCTGGTAAGGACAGGATGGACAATGACCTAGGAGGACAACTCCTCGGGAGGATGTACAATGGGTCACATGTGGCCTAAGTGCTGTGAGCCTACACACTCACCCTCCCTACTCTACAGATACAGATCATCGGTAGCGTTGGGAATTAACATGTTTACAAAAATATATAGGTAACTATTTTCTTTAAATTTCTTTATCACTTATTCATAATTATGTATGTTTATCTTGTAACAATATTTTTGAATAATAAATTAACCATCGCTAATAACCCATTGAATTGTCTAAGAAAATACTTTATTAACTTACCATTGAGGTTTTAGCATAGGTTCCACAATATCTTTGCTACGATTGCAAATTGGTACTACCATAGGATTGTTTTTAGTTTCAATGTAGAGACCCATTTCCATTAAAGATTTCAAAATCTCTTTTCTTGCATGAAAACGTTTCATTCCCTGAAATATAAAATTCACGATGATTATCAACACACCTATCGTTCATTCGAATAATTTTTCGAAGCATGTTTTCCACATGGACTGAGGTACCACTATAAATAGCTATTTGTGTATTAAGAGCGGAAAGTGAGGGCAATCTGCCGAAAGCGGCAACGCACTTTCTGCTCGAATTGCACACAAGATTTTTTTTTTTAATAAATTGGAAATTGGATTTGAAATGCATCGGTGTTTCGTGTTTCTTGATTTTTAGTTGTTATAGCAAATTTTATTACAAAAACTCATCTGGATTTTTTTATAACAAAGACCCACAAAAACCCACCCATAAAACCCAAAGGGTTTTTCTATACAACCCTGATTTTTGAACATCATTATAAAAAATAAAACAGTAAGTATAACTAATTGTTAATAATACTTACAGTAAACTTTCCATAATCCCCCACAATAATTCCAGAGTCATCAAAAATAGTAATAAAAGGTAAATTGTGTTTTTTTCCTACTTCGTAGTCGTTAGGATCATGTGCAGGAGTAATTTTTACGGCACCAGTTCCGAACCCTAACTCGACAAAATCGTCCACAATAATTGGTAGTTTTCTGTCACAAAATGGGTGGGTTACGTATTTTCCACGTAAATGTGTGTACCTAAAAATAATAATATTAAAATTCCATAGTCATTTGATCATTTACCAACGTCATACGTATTAATTATTAAGAACATATCAACCATTTTCAAAACTATCAAGAGATATAGAGAGACTGGAAATGGTAGAAACCGTCCTAAGCCTGACAGGCCGGCACCTACTACAGCTGGTAAATAAAACTAATGGGCTTATTCTGTACAAAAATGTTAGCGGTAAATCAATGAGGATTCATTTGCTAATGATAGTGACGAGGAAAATTGTACAGAGCTACTTCCTCAAAGACCAAAAAGAGCGAAAATTTGTAGAAAATAGATGTAAATTTGTAAATAAATATTCTTAGTATCTATGTTTCGAATTATGTATAATTTATTTAATAAATGGATTTATAGATATAAATTATAAAAATCATCGTACCAATAGCAATATGTAATCATATTAATAATAACCATACTATAAATGCATAATTTTTACAAAGAAAACCAAAATAAAAGTTTAAGCTTCGTTGAACTGCGAACGAGCGCTGACCCCCCACCACTACGCCAAGCAGCTGCCGCCGCACCGTTTGGCCGAAAGAGCTAGGATAACTGTTCTCTTTTGAATGGAGCAATTGACGGTAGAAAAATGAAAAATTGTGTTGGGTTGGGATTCAACAACCTAGCGAAGTGATCAAAATTTGAAAATTTCGATTAACATATTATGACAGTATCTAGCAGACTTTGAATTTGTTTATCTCAGCTTGTAAAAGTCGCATCTGGAAATTTTTTTTTTTTCAAAATACTCGTCTTTCAAAACACATATTTATAACGTGAAAAGATATTTTTAAAAAATTTTCAACGCCAAAATGAGAAAAAAGTAGATGGAAAATTTTTTTTTTCGGTAAATGGTCTGAAAAATTATGTGAAAAATTTTGTTTATGTTATTTATATAAATATAACTTTCACTCTATCGATTTCAACCATCCGCTTCTCGATATCATTATGTTCATAAATTTAAACGCGATTGAAAAAAAAAATTTGTTTCCAATTTGAGCAGCCGCCATTTTAAATTTTGCGAATCTGAAAAAACGTAAATTTTTAGAAGTTCGTCCTCTATGTTTATATATTTTTTGACCTCGATATTAATATTTTATTTATAATTACCAGCCAAAAATATGATTTTCGAAATTTTTTTCCATTTTTGGAAAATTTAACATCGGAAAATTTTTTTTTGGAAAAACTATTTACGTCACCTTCAAGAGCATACGATTTACTGCAATTTTCATCTCCACGATTATTTTGTAAGAACACATCCAGAAATGATATGAGCATAAATCACTTGAACTTTAGGTAGTCCGAGCTGTGCTTGCAAGCTGCGTCGCAAGCTCCAACGGAAATTATTAGACAATCTAAGAGAGTGATGCTGGGTCGATATATTTTCATTTAAAAATGAAAAATCAGCGATGGGAAACATTTGATGTTTAACATCCTTACTTTCCCGGACTAGGAGAAATTGTATTCAATTGAACTAAAATAAACAAAAATAAATGTACCTGTCATCATCAGGATGGACAGCTACAGCAGTATCACCTAACATAGTTTCCACGCGAGTAGTAGCTACAATTAATTTTTCATCAGAACCTTCTACCTGATATGCAAAATGTACTAATACACCAAATTCTATCTTCTCATCATATCCAGGTACGGAAAGGAATGTTCGACCTGGAAGCTCCGTTTTGTCCACCTGAAAAATTAAATATAAAATAAATAAATACGGTTCCCGAAAACTGTTATGACGTTATGACGGAAGTTAAGTGGAGTAAACATCTAATTTGTCGATCCAGTGTGGATGGTCTCCCGACATTGTCGATCCATAATGTGGACGCAGTTTTACAATATTCGATTGTCGATCGACACCATTCGACATAATGTGGACGCGGCTTTACAGTTACAAATACGACAAATTAATACGTTGTCCTTCCTAGCCTGGAAGTATAAAGCTATACAGGGTGTCCCAGGAGTTCGTACCAAAAACTTGGGAGGTGATAGAAAGGCTAAAAATAATGATGGTATTTTATGTAAAATCTTTTCTTTACGCTTTTCGTTAACGAACTATGGGGCTCTAAAGTTGGGAATGGAAAATGTTTTTTTATTTACAATTATCATATACCATAATTGCACACATTTTGGCATGATATACAAGTCTACAACATACTTGTGAACTCGGGTATCGAATAAGTTAAATGGTGGATGCGCCATTTTTTTGTAAGTAAAACTGAACCACCGATGCTATATTAAAATTCTATGCAAAGCTGGTATTCGCAGTGCTGGTGATCTACTTGAATTTGTTCGGATAAATTTTTACTATCATTTCCATAACTTTTTTTGCGCGGTTGATCTTTTTTGTTTATTTACAGCATCGGTTGTCAGGACTCAGGAAAATCTTCAGTCAAATCGCCTGCAAAACCAACAAATCTAG
The DNA here is from genome assembly GCA_910591675.1 of Galerucella calmariensis. Classification (NCBI taxonomy): domain Eukaryota; kingdom Metazoa; phylum Arthropoda; class Insecta; order Coleoptera; family Chrysomelidae; genus Galerucella; species Galerucella calmariensis. The sequence continues at coordinate 76,514 of CAJUYG010000225.1, read as the reverse complement.
CCATATTTATTCTACATCAAAATTAATATTACTTTTCCTACCATTGTACAAGCGGCCCTTACTTTACCATCATAATATTGATTTATTAGCAAGTAATCAATCTGGTTATAATTTTTATCAAATATTAATTATATACCTCAATGTCCGATATTGCAGATTTCAAAGTACATGACCAATTGACCAGTCTATTAGATCTGTAAATTGTCCCATCATCATGTAGTCTTACAAAGGCCTCAGTTACAGCTTTACATAGCTTGGGATCCATGGTAAAAGCAGCTCGGTTCCAATCGTATGATGAACCCATTTTTCTCAACTGATGGTAGATGCGCACACCTTTTCTAAAAAATATAAAATTTAGCGTAGTTTTCCTATGGTAAATTAATAATTTTGTTTGTTGTTAAAGAGAAATTAAACCACAATGTTGTTTTATATTTTTATTTCAACACTTTGGTAGCTACCGTTAACAAGAATTATCAAAGGTAATACCACGAGTGCTCCAAATTGTATCGATAATTTTTCATTTTCCACGAAAACTTGTTTATTTGGCAAAAATATGAAAACAAACCGATTTTATCTAAATTCGGTTTGTTTGAATGTTTTTGCCTCAAATAAACATGTTTAAGTGATGAAAATAAAAAATTATGTGATAAAATTTAAAGAGCGAGTTGTGAAGTGAAAGAAATAAATCTTATGATAATCATTAACTTACTCATCTTTCCATTTCCACACCCTTTGAACAAAATTGTCCCTACCGATATCATGTCGAGTTTTCTTCTCTTCTCTCCATAATTTCTTTTCCACAACAACTTGTGTTGCTATTCCAGCATGATCGCAGCCTGGATTCCATAATGTAATTTCGCCTTTCATTCTGTGCCTGCAATTTTTTAATTGTATTTAATTTCATTATATTGTGCAGAATTAATATTACAAAATATCATGTGAAAAAATTAAGGTGATTGCTCGGATAAAATGACGATAGGACTTTCTTACTACAAATTTTCGCAAAGGATCTGACCGTTACGTTACGTTGTTTCGTTATGTGCCTTATATTCGTGCGTATGCTCTCTCCTGAGTCTCTCTCTCGTTTACGAAGCAGCGATTCATATGCTTCGGCCGGGAATCGAACCCAGGCCGTCCGCGTGGAAGGCGAGCGCACCACTGAACCACCGATGCTATATTAAAATTCTATACAAAGCTGGTATTCGCAGTGCTGGTGATCTACTTGAATTTGTTCGGATAAATTTTTACTATTATTTCCATAATTTTTGTATCATGCTACGGTTTCCCTTTTTAAATATAGGATGCTGTTATAAGTAGATGTTGCCAGTCGGACTCCCTCATGAAGGGTACCGTACCATTATCTATAATAATGAATATTCTGCTAAATATTTCAAACGTCTACCTGTTGTCGTTATTAATATCAAGCAGAATAATTATTAAAAAATAAAATTAACAAAAAAAAAACTTCTTCACGGGGAATCGAACCCGGGTCTACCGCGTGAGAGTCTGGTATGCTTACTACTCGACCACCGAGGAATATGCAAATTGTTCATCTATAACGTCAGATGTATTACATAATTTTTGCTTAAAAGGAACCAAAGTTCCTACCGTGTGTCCCGCGACACGTTCTACCTTTTTTATTTAAATTCATTTGTTATTTCGTAAAAAGTAGAGGCGCCCTAAAGTTACTTATAGTCTGTCCCTCTGGTATACCTAGTGCAGCACTAACATGTATTCGAACCACTCTTGAGAGGCATCTGTTTCATATGAAAAAAGTAAGGTTACAACGGTGATGCTAATCAACAAAATTGCCGATACTGGTCAACGGAGAATCCTAACTGGAAAATTTTGAAGTTTATATTTTTAAACTCTGAGAATTAGTGGTATGAACAACAAATGTATTGAGTATAAATAACAACATCATTGTAAATTTAAATGTTCATAGATATCTTCACCTCACCTTAAACCACTTATATCCTCAATTATATGTGAAAGATAATTTTTAAAATTGAAAATATACTCACCATCTCACTAAACAATCTTGTATTGAATTAGTAAGTGCATGTCCTAAATGTAGAGATCCAGTTACATTTGGTGGAGGAATTATAATAACGAATCTTCCATTTGTGTTGTCGTTTTTCAACGATTTTCTCTGAAATGGAGTTGACCAAATTATCAACAATTAAAATGAGATTTTAACACTTACTCCATATTCAGGCTTGAAAAAATTTTGTTTTTCCCACCAACTATACCAACTTGCTTCAACAAATTTTGGACTATATGCATCAGGTAAAACATTAATAGTGTCTTTCTTTTCTCCTTCTGGTGTGAGAATATCATAGGTTGCTGTTTCTTTTACTTCTTTCTTCTTTTCTCTTTTCTAAAAGTTACATTTGAAATGAATAAGTGGTTTTAGGCTATCACAATCGTTGAAATGGCGGTTAATATTTTTTCGAACTTGGTTTTAGCCATTTATAAACAAAGAAAGGTCACCCTCGAAAACCACTTTAATAACTACTAATACTACTGGGATCGATGCCACGAGCTGCAGGTGGATAGACTGCATGCTCAGAAGCAGGCTCATAGAATCAACTCTGATGGGGGAGACAATGGCCGTACGTGCAACCAGGGGTTGTCTGCAGGGGGGAGTACTATCCTGATGAACGGACCCGAACCTGCTGTGGGCATCCCCAGATGCTTAACGAGGTCATGGTTAAAAAGGTGGTTGAAAGAACAACACAATAAACACTGGAAGAATACGACCAGGCAAATACATGGAAAGAAATTAATAAAAGAACCATCAGAAAAAGTAGCGAAAGAACTGTTCTCAATGAGCAGGAACAAACTACGCACCATAACAGGGCTACTTACGGGACACTTTCCCACAAAGGAGCACCTAAACAAAATACTGTATAGTGGAGACCTTACATGCAGAAGATGCAAAAAGGATACCAAAACGGCTCTGCATATACTATGCAACTGTGAGTCGCTGAACCACAGAAGGCATAAACTGTATGGCAGAATCTAAATGACTCCAGAAGACTTCTACAACCAACCAGCAAAGAGCCTGTATTAGCTAATACAGGGAACGGATTGCCTGAATAGGTTGTAGTCAGAACACTACGAGTATCCACAATAAGCCCAGGAGGCTGAGGTGGTACCGGCGAAGGGACAGCTCCTTTGAAAAAAAATATAATATATATATATAAGAACTTAATAGTAATAAAAGTAATATTTTGTGTATATAAAAAAAAATTAATTATAAAATAAATTTAAAAAAAAGAATTTTCACTTCATGATTTTCATTTTCCTTCAGTGACTATTTACCACTTCCCAAGCTGTCTTATGAGGATACAAGCGCAATGGTTAAAATTTTACCTTATTTAATAAGGTGTCTCAGGAAGTACCGTCAAGGGATTATCGGCATTCCCGGAATACGTAAGATTGACGATAGTGCAAAGGGGTGCTTATGCTAATAAAATGAGGAAAAAACCAAAATACCGTAATAAGGATATTTGTTGTAATAGAATTTCAAGACAATAACAAGCCAATAAATGTTCTGTTATCGGGACTGCCCTAATAATTCACTCTGGCGGAGGTGGAGAGTAGGTAATTTTGTGTTTATCTTGTTGCGCGCAATTCGGCTCCTAATTTTGGTGTTCTTTCTCATATTCAGGTAGAAAATGACTGCTGCGCGCAACTCATCCCTGTCCCTGCAAATAAGTAACTCTAACTTTGTTTCATATTCAAATTTATGCAACAAAGTACCTGCATTTGCTTTAATAAAACTATCTATCCTAGTGATACTACTTTTAGCAGTTCTACAAGCGGTATGAGCTTTTAACAAAGCATCCAGATCCATGTTTGATTACTAATATATTGGAAAAATCTGACCTGAAAGAACCCTTGACACCAATACACAATCAGTCCAATTGATTTACGAAGCCGCTTGTCATACCCTATTCCAATTTCCAAGTTTAACAATCAAAACTCTGCTGTTTTTTTTGCAGAATCCGGCTCGAGGAATCAAATTTATGAGTGAGAATAAACCAACATTTATCACTTAAACACATAAAGCTTTGATAGCTCTTACTTGACTTGGGAGGTGATATTAATAAATAATTTAATGTTTGACATATATATTTTTTAACCTGACAGTTGTTTATTAATAGCACAAACAATATGAGGTTAGAAATAAAACACTATGTTTACTCGAGCTGTCAAGGATGACAGGAAGGTAAGGTTGTTTTGTCATCTTTGGTGCTACCAAAGTCTTGAGTTGAGTTTGTTTTTTGGTAATAATCAATAATAATGGGAAACAAGTTAGAAGGTTACAGGGTGATAGTAAATAATTTAATGATCCCATACAATGAAACTGGAAGGAAGAATGTTATTAAAAAGTTGGGTTATGTTCCATGGCTTACTTGCAGCAATGTCTTCAGATGGAACTCCGCCACTGACTGCCAGCAGAAAAGAAAAGTACAAACTGTTTCCCACCTTAATTTATAATTATATATTGTGAAAAAAGTGATATTGACTAAAAATAGAGATTATGATTTCGAATACAGTACCTAAAGACCTCTTCATGCAAATAAATTTAAACTTAATAGGACTTTCAATAATTTTCATATACTTTATCTGACATGTTTTCAAGAAATAAACATATGTTAAATAAACTACTCACCTCTTCTTTATCTTTTTTCGGGGCTGCGTTTTGTTGTTTTTCTAATTTCTGTTTTAATTTGTCTAATTTAGCTTGCTTTGCGGCTTCTTTAGCAATTTGTTTAGCTGATTTTGGAAGTGTATCACCTCCATTTTCAATTACAGTTTCTATTTTGTCGCCCATGGCTCGATCTTTAAGCCGTAGGTAATCACAGTATTCAACACGATACCACCACGATACACGTTTTGTAATCTTTCAAGCAAGTAAAAATCTTTGCAAGTAAAAAGAGTTGACACTTGAGAATGTTCTTCTTCTTTCCATTTTTTGGCCTCTACCCCTTGGATATTTTGCTAGCGCGGATAACTAGTGGGCTTATTTTGTACAAGCAAGTAGAGCAAGAGGTCATGGAACCAGAAGTGAAGAAGAATTTTCAGGTTATCGTTAAACCATAGAGAAATATAATATAATGTGTATGTCTATGGTAGATACTTATTGTGTGGTGTGGTTTTATTTATATTTAATATTTATTTATTATTGTTATTGAAAGGATGGCTTTTGCATTTCCTGGATTTTTTGCATGTGGCTTTAACTAACAAATTAATTCCTTAACAATTTCTTTATTTAGCCTATAATGGGCAATATCAAAAGGAATTTGTGAATCGGGTATTATTTTTCTTTCTATTCGCGAAAATGGAATGGGGAAAACAAACCAAATCGCCATTACAGTACGTGTATTGTAACCATTGTAACAAATAGGGGTTATCATAGATCATAGAGAAACTATAAGGGCTTATCATTGTTTTCATGGAGACTGTCTCCATGATTGTTTTCCTCATTCCACTGACAGCTTTGACATAAAGTGCTGTTGTGGCGTTAATGCCATCTAGCGTCTTGCATTGAACTTCTGATCGAAGACGGGTGTTCGTGGCTGTGCCGACCGAATCGCCTGGTGACTTGCGCAGTAAATACATTATGAACGATAGAACATGCTGTCGGGTTGTAACATATACATAAAAATAAAGCTTTATTAGAACTTTAGTTCTTCACGTAAACATACAGTTCTTGAATGTTCAATTAGTATAATGCTACGGTTTCCCTTTTTAAATAGGTATACCTACGTTGCTGTTATAAGTAGATGTTGCCAGTCGGACTCCCTCATGAAGGGTACCGTACCATTATCTATAATAATGAATATTCTGCTAAATATTTCAAACGTCTACCTGTTGTCGTTATTAATATCAAGCAGAATAATTATTTAAAAATAAAATTAACAATAAAAAAAAACTTCCTCACGGGGAAACGAATTCGGGTCTACCGCGTGAGAGTCTGGTCATTATATTATATTTCTCTATGAGTCTGGTATGCTTACTACTCTACCACCAAAGAATATGCAAATCGTTTATTATTTGATATTATTTGATAGAACGTTGCACCAACGAGCCAGAATCGAGTTACGACAGATTTTAGAAGTTTTAATATATATAGGTACCTATACGTAAATATTGTTACGCGAGCTGCTGCATTAATGTGCTCAATTAGTGCCCCCAGTGAAATTCCCATATGAGACGACTATGGCTCCTCCGCCGTATTTTCAAGAATGATCTAGAACACGTAACATCTAGAAAAACCCGGCGCATCCACCAAAACTTCGAGTTCGAGATGTTACTAGAAAAACATACGTGAGAATATAAATAGGCGACGAGCATCGCAGCGGAGTCAGTTAGTCAGTTAGTGTCGATACTGAAAGAAAGCAATCGCGCCTCGATAAAGTGTTTATTAAGTGACTCTCATATAAATTATAGTTAGTGTGTGTTTAGTGTGACATATAAATTATTAAATAAGGACTGTATATGAATATAAATCTGTAAATATAAGTTAATTGTAAATATAAATTAGAATAAACGTTACAATATTTTAGCATTTCGTTGTTTGTTGTTGAAGTATTTTTCCAATATTTTGTTATTTTATTTCCATCATATTAATTTAAAAAAAATGGATAGGTATTTTTGATTTTGTTTCAGTTTTGCTACATATACATACATATATATAGATACATATAATATAGATTCTAAAAATTTATAACACATTTGATTTGTACCTACTCTACGTGCACACCATTTTTCCATGTTCAGGGAGATAAAATACTTTTCGGCGTAAGAATTTTTTTCTAACCAAAGTTCATACCTGAATTAATATCAATACTCCGTTGCTCCTTCACTGTGAGAGGGAATACTTCTAAAATTCAAAGGAATATTTAGGTGTTTCTGGTTTCATCTTTTAAACGCGTGTCATCGGTTTACTAAAGGAATCGTAAGAAAAGGTAAAAATGTCTCACCTCAAATCTACCAATATAACAGTACGAATTTCAGTTTAGGTACCAGGTAGGCTTAACATCAAAACTTAAAGACTTCAGTCGTGAATAATAAATTAGGTATAATATTTCACAAGAAAAATCATCAATATTTTCAATAAATTATTGAAAAAATCTAGCGAGTACCTACACATTTTTCGCCAACAAAAATACATACGTTGTTAAAATATAGTACTTTTATTTTGAATTATTTTAAATGGTACTGGTAATAGGAATTTTGAATTGCCGCGATTCGACCCGCACATGCGCTTTTCGTATTATGCCTCCTACTCTTAATGCCGGACATTGCACATTGCATCAAACGACAGGGGCATCATGATCAAATGAAGGGCAGTGAAAACAGTTTTGTGATAATTTCTATTACCAAAAAATATTACTAAAATTCGTGAAAAAGTGATTTGTGTACAGCCTTTTACGTATGGAAAACTCAAACTCGGAAGGCGTCGTCCTGCCGGACATTTCCGAAGCCGAACATCTTGCGAATGAGCACGATGGCGGCGATAATGGCGATTCTGTAATAGACTCGAAGAAACCTCTTGTGTCAGCTGTTTCAGTTAGACATGCAGGGGTGGGTGTACCAGTCAGTCTTCCTGTGGGATCGCTTATCACTAGCACATTCAATGTCATTACCCAAGACCAAATTCCTCATTTTAAACCTATGTTATGCGTCGATAATAGTGGTTATTTAGCTACAGATGGATCTGGCGAGGAACTTAAAACCATTGTTATACAACAAGAAGATGTATCTGGAGGTACTTCCGTAAATACTACTGTTTCGAATGCTTCAGTGGGAACCTGGAATGATGCTGCTAATGCAGCAGTGTTACCTGTTAGGTGTAAAAATACTTCAGCTGAACTCCATAAAAACAGATTTGGCTCTGGAGGTAGGGGGCGTTGCATAAAACTAGGAAGTTCTTGGTATACACCTAGTGAATTTGAAGCACTTTGTGGGCGAGCTTCAAGTAAAGATTGGAAAAGAAGTATAAGATTCGGAGGAAGAAGTTTGCAAACTTTAATAGATGAAGGTAATTATATATTATTACAATTTATATTTGTAAAATCAACAAGGTTGTGTTGTATAGGTACAATACCACTTATGTATTTTCTCACTTCACAGCTAATCACCATTTGCTAAATAACTAAGTATACTTAGTTGGTTTACATTCAAATTACTTCAATCATCAATAATAAAATAAGTAGATTGAAGGATGTACTACAAAAAAAGTCATAGGATGATTATTACTTTTAAAATGTTACATACTACTAAACAGATGTCACAATTTTATCTAAATGTGAATTTATACCTAACATAAAAACTTCCATAAATCTAAAAAATCATATAATTGTTGGTGATTTTAATTTAGATATACTTGAATTGAATAATTTCAAACCTAACCATTCATCAGTTGAATCTCCTTTGAGCTAGCAAAAGCTATTGATACAGCTCTGTTGATCATACTGTATTAGTGCAAAAGTTGTATAGAGGTAATGCTCATCAATTATACTTTATTCACTTGTTTTGGCTTGAGTAAATAAACAATGATTCAACTGACCAACCCTCTTAGACAACATTTAGGTTGATGCTTTGGTTGGGTAACTGTATTTAACAACTCAAAAGTCCTAGTAAATAGTAAATAACTACTAAATTGCTGTTCTATCTTCTCTATAATTGGTTAGGCTAATGGAACCACAAGGATCCGCAGTCAATATCACAACCTCATACACACATCTTCTCTATGCATGAGAGAAATTTGATAGATTTTTATTATAACCCTTATAATAAAACTAAAATTTCAGTATCAATGGCTGCTAAGGTATCTGCCATCTACACTGTTGGAAAAATAATATAAAATTTAACAAAAAATGTTGTAGATTCTGTAGGCATCACCAATAACAAAATATTGAACTTGGTAGATTCTATAGTCAACATAGAAATTTAATAAACTTGTGATTACTCTAATAACCAAAACAGACTTTCGGGATCAACAGTTCTGAACAGTTATCTATCTAGATTGTTTAATGATTGAAGGTTGAGTGCCCATGATTAATAGATGTTTTTAATAGCCCTGTTCTGTAATTTTTTATCCATTGAATATATTTATCACACAGACAGCTAGCAGATATTGAATTTCTCTATTAGCGGTTAATAATTTTTTCTATTATTAACCTAGGTCAATAATGGACATATAATTCAAAAACTTGTGAACAAGATTTTGTATACCCAGGAGATTCTCTTTAACATATTTTCTGCTAGCTATTACCTATCAGGATAAAATGATTTGAATAAAAATGTTAATAGTTTGAAATTCGCTCTCAACCATAAATGACTGATGACATAACAAATATGTTTAGAATATATCGAAAACTGACAGTGTACTTGTCAGCCAGACAACAGGGTTAATGCTTCTCGTGGTGCGTTTGTGAATTATTTTTAATTTTTGTCTAAAATTTGGCTATTAGTGGATACACCATGGTGGTGAAGACATTTATAAGCCTCGCACCTTATTCTGCTCAGGGTATGCTCGGTCAATAATGATAGTCTTCACTACCTTGGTGTATATAATATACTATTTGGTAGTGTAGTAGGTTTTATTTAATATACAAATACGTCTAATAATTAGTTAGTTTAGATTTTTGATAAATCCATATTTAGCTAATACCAATATTTCAAGTGTAATAAATTATTAATTTTAAAATTTCATCCTGTATAATTCATAATTGACCATACATTATTTAGTTTGTTGGAATCGGTGTATTAAGAGGATTTCAAAAATATGCAAATATACAGGGTGTTTCATTAAAAAAAAACCAACACTGACTATGGCATACTTGCGTGAATCACCCTGTACATTTAAATTTATGTTTACATAACGCACAACTCAATTCAAAAGTTGACGTGTCTCGGCATTTTTTATAATTTTCTAAAATAATGACATAAAGAATTTTATTCCATAAGTGGTTTCCACACTGTATATGCTAATATGCATTTTTTTTTATTTATTTAAGGTATAATATTGCCACATGCAACAAGTTGCACATGTGCGGCATGCTGTGATGATGATACAGCCACAGGCCCGATCAGACTTTTTACACCTTACAAGAGAAAAAGGAGGAAAGAACATGATTCAAGTAAAAGATCAAATGGAGATGATAGTGATCATCAAACCAAAGAAGAAGCTTGGCAGAATTTGGCTGAAGGCTTAGACTCGACAGACTATCAATTAATTGAAACTGTAGGAAATGTAGATCCACAAACACAGATCAAGAGGTTGGAAGAAATAGCATTACAGGTAATCTTTTACCAAATTTTTTCAGCCTGATATGTACCTACTATATTAAAATTAAATAAAAAAATGCCCATGATTTGGAACATTTCTTTTTATGACAGAAAGTCTAGCAAAGTTTCACATTTTCACTTCTGTTTAATTGATATTAGGTTAGTTTAATTTTATTTTTAAATAATTATTCTGCTTGATATTAATAACGACAACAGGTAGATGTTTGAAATATTTAGCAGAATATTCATTATTATAGATAATGGTACGGTACCCTTCATGAGGGAGTCCGACTGGCAACATCTACTTATAACAGCATCGTATATTTAAAAAAGGATTTTGTAAAGGTTTTGGAGAAAGCGGCATGCCATAGACAGACGTTGCTACTATTTAAGAGTGTTAGCCCAAAATTTAAATTGTAGTTTTAAAATGCAAAATTCTTTAAAACCTTAATTTTGTGATATTTCCTCAATAGGGGACGTGAAATCAGGTGCTCCAACACAACTTTCAGCCAATCAGATATGACTTTTACAAATAACGATATATATATCTAATTGAATTTAATTTGAAGAGTCGAGGCTCCGTTCACGGATATTTATAAATAATACGAACCTTTACATGACAAAATCGTCCGGAAATTTTCTTTCCCCAGTGGTAGAAAAATGTGAAATTTTTTGGGTTGGCAACTTGGACCGAAGTCCCCTATTGTTAATTAAATTTTTTACAGATAAATAGATTAGCTTTAGAATTTAGAAGAGGTATAGAAGATTTGAAGGATACCATGAGCAGACAAAATGAAAAATTTCATCGGGATAAGGAAGCTGCCATTTTAGCAGCAAGAGTGGAAGCTCAGGTAGCGGCATTACAACCAGAAGGCAATTCAGATTCTACTTTACAACCTGCAATAGATAACGAAAATCATAAAAAAGTAAGTGAATTTTTTTTCTCCTCTCTCATCTTTTTTCTCTTTCTCTTCTGGCATCAAAAAGTCATAGCATTCCGTTAATAGGCATGTTGAATATGAATTTTAAAAATTTGGTTCTAATCGTGGTCAAAAATGATTTAAGAAATGATACAATGAAAATTTAATTTTTCTATTAATCACTATCCAAAATCTAATTTTTTGGAAATTGACTTTTTCCGCGATCTGTCATATGGTTGGAAATCTTATCTTGAATGTAGAAAACAATAATTGGTACATTGGCCCATATCAATTGTATCTATCGGTTTTTATGGTGGTGGAAAGTGTTGCAGAAAGAACAAGATACAGAATAAGTAGAGAGGGAATCGTTAAAAAAAAACCACCTCCTCACTTCTTAGAAATCAGACAACCTGGGACATGCCAAAAGACGGTATGATGAAAAAGTATAACTTTACAAAGAAATTCGTTACGGAATTAAGCAACAAGAAGGAATGGGATCCAAATACCATTACCAGACTTGGAAAGAATGCCATCCAATGGTACATAGACGGTTCAAAAGCAATAGAAGGAACTGAGATAGGAGTGTTCCGGCCAGGAACCAAACATTCTGAAAGTTTGGGAAAAACCTTAGCTTTCAACAACGAATAGGTACACCACAACGTTGAAGGCTTCATTTTCTTTTGAAAGATCGGAAAAATAGACAATCAGCACATTTTCGGAGAAAGATCCTATATTTTTCTTCTTTCTCTCCTCTTCTTCTTTCTTTCCATGAATCTGCTGTATTTGAGTTCATATACAGTTCTTGATTTTTCCGGTAAAAGGTTAAATTCCACATCTCGCGCCTGGTCTCTTATCTCAGTTGGTGCACAAAACAGTCTAACCTATAGAAGTGAAAGTCCAATAGGATTACCTAGAATGAAAAAATGAGGTGTCAAACCCATCCACCTGAAGCGCTAGTTGCAATTGAGTTGTCGAAATAGGCAAGGCAGCTGAGGCCGAAAAACAGACTAAGGGAAGAAGAATTTCAGCGATCGCAGTGGATGGGTTCAGAACTATTTCATAACGCTTTTTTTAATGGAAGTGTTTTTGAATTACTAATGCCCGATTTCACTAACCATTTCCTAAAGTCAGGTAATACCTAAAACGAATTTAGGAATTCCTCAATGTAATTTACATTTTACCACGCGCTAAGTAATGCCTAATAGTGATATTATTACGTATTTCTTATCACTTTCACTTTTTGATCAATCCTGAAAGGATTGTAGGAACAGCTTTGCGAGTGAGGCCCCTTTTTGTCCCAATAACAATATTGTGGTCCAAAATATCTGGTGCAAACTTTGTAGGATTTATAAATCTGTTCAGCGCTTAATTCCTTTAGTTTTGGATTGCGAATAAAGGCAACCCATTCATTCAACAGCAAAGGGTCATGTTTGGGAAAACTATGTCCCAACACTTCACACCAACCATTATAAATATTATGAATTATCACACTTGATAAGACTTACAGTACCTAATTAAAACACAAATAGCAGCAGCAAATGGCAAAAGGAAACAATAAACAATCTATAAAAGACAATGGTGACAACTATATGACAGCTTTGATGAATTTTAAAATATTTTCTTCTTTTCGTGCTAAAGGTCTTAGCTGCCAAGCCTGTTTCGACAACTCAATTGCAACTAGCGCTTCAGGTGGATGGGTTTGAAACCTCATTTTTGTATTCAAGGTCATCCTATAAACTTTCACTTCTATAGGTTAGACTGTTTTGTGAGTTGGTGTTAATTGCATCAATTCATCCTCACTTTGCAGTAAATCCATTTCTAACATGATAACTTTTCAAAATTGACAATGACAAAGTAAACAGTAAACAAACAAATCTTGTGCTTTTATGCCTAGTAAAACAAATAACTATTATTTGCCGATGACACTATTGTAACCTGTACATCAGATATGACAAATTTAACCTCTTAAAATTTTCAAAGATCTACTTACTATTAAGTCCTGGTCTGACTGGAATGAGATTTGTGTTTCAACACTGAGAAAACTATAGTTTCAACAGAGGATCTTTACAGTCTCTTCAACTGAATTAATAACTAACTTCTTTTTGTCTTAATTTCACCGTTGCTGTGGTCCACCTTTCTGGAATCTTGTAGTTTGCCCTCTTCAATTCTATTTCAAAAATTATAAAATTTTTGCTCTTCCCGCATTCGCATTTCAACTGAAAGACCAGTTCGTACTCACCCTACAAGAAAAAAGGATTTAGATGTTTATTTAACAGTGCCACTTCTGATTTGGTAAGAAATTACTCATCTTCAATGGATTCCAGGAATGGATGAAGGCATTTCTTCACTAAAGACACAGTGGCACATTGTATCTTATACTCATTAGCTTAAAATTTTATGACAAAATAACACTTTCCGTTCTTGATACACAAATAGCTGTTGCCATAAGAAAGTGCGCCCAGTTCAATATTGATGAAGGATACAGAAGACAAAGGATTATCATAATGTCGGATAGTCAAGCAGCCATTAAGGCACTGAGCTCTTGTTTAATCAGTTCCAAAATGGTGTGGGAATGCCTAGACACACTCGATGAACTAGGCGAGAACAACATAGTCACCTTACTATGGATTCCAGGACACACTGACATTAAAAGCGGCCTTTTAATGACACTTGGCAGGCTTAGAAGTTGTACTTTTAATGCCTAGGCAGAAAAAGTCCACTTTTACTGCCTAGGCAGAAAAAGTTCGTTGCAAGGCAACCTTCCAAGTAATAATTTAAATCGAACTGGTTATTAAAATTGACAATTACATTAAAAAAACTCAAAATGATGCTGATGATAATAGACTGGCTTTATTGCATTAAAACTACAAACTACAACACGAAATTATAGCTGTTTTATATATGTTTTTTTTATTACAGTGTGCCAATTGCAATCGAGAAGCTTTGGCAGAATGTTCATTGTGTCGAAGAACGCCGTATTGTTCTACATTTTGTCAAAGAAAGGATTGGGCATCTCATCAGGTAGAATGCGTAAGGGGTGTCTCAACTCCCGGGGATACTCAACAGTCTATTATGCTTATAGTCGAGAGCACTGACCAACAGTGATGTGCTTATATACCAAATAATATTAATAGATATTTTACTTGAAATTTATATTCAAGTAAATGTATTGTTTTGGAATTTGGGGATAACATCCGAAATCATTTTAACTTCACATTCATTTGTAATTTATACATATTTTTTTATCTATTTGTTAGTACAAAATTAAAGATTTCTTTTTACAGTTTCAATATTCACTTATTTTCCACATAAATTACACTCAAAATGCTCGAGTCGTTACCGGTGGACGAAGTTTGCCCGACAGAAAACTAAAAACCTCTGCACGGGGATCGATTGTTACTCGAAGCGGATTCTACCTCCAGTCTACTTCATAGATAATATATTGGTTATTGGAACTTTAGATCTTTACGTCAGGTTAGGTTTGAGCGACCGGGATTCGCGACGCAAAAGATCTGACCGTTACGTTGCTTCGTTATGTGCCTTGCTTGCGTGCGTGTGCTCTCTCGTTTACGAAGCAACGATTCATATGCTTCGGCCGGGAATCGAACTGTTACCTATTATTCATTTAAAATCATAAGGCAAGATAAACTGCAACGGCGACTCAATGTGGAGAGCACCTCAGGTGTGAATTCGGAGACCAAACTAATATTAATTCAGGGAGTAGTCTTACCGGTTCGCGGGTAATCCTACTTTATTTAAGTTATTGAAGTTAATGAGATAATAAATGAAGTTAAGAAACCAAATGAATTTAATAAGTTAATAAATGTAATTGAAGTTAGTCAAGAAAGGTAAGTGGGCGCCACCCTGAATAATATTAGTCGACTTGTTTTTCACCTCACAACTCTATGAACAAACCTGGAAATGTTGGAAGGGAAGGAATATGAACAACGTTGTTAAATTTACAAGTTGTAGAATTACTTTCAAAACTAATATGAGTAAAATAAGTAAAATAAGAAAAAAATGTTGTTTGTTGAAGCACGTTGTTTTTTGGTTCACTTTACTATTATTATTATTCACTTTACTACGTTACTTATTTCAATCACAGAAGGCGATAAAAAAAATGTACTCCGGAAATATAATATTCTTAGTTGGTATTTAGATTAAATTAATTAGTTAACTAAATATACATATTTTAAAGACTTCAACTATATACATGTGAACCTTTCATCAACTGTATAAAAAAAACTAGAAAAAGAACAAGATAAAAAAATATCATTGTATGTGTGTATCTGGCGCTTATCACTAGAAGGGAAAAATATAAAAGCAAAAATCAGAAACGAAAAGCATATACGTAAATGCAACTTACCTTCTGATGAAGTTGACGAAGCGCAACGAAAGCTCAACAAAATAAAGTGTGTACTTTAAAATAAGTATTATTCTTTAAAAAAAACCACTAAATATAATCACAGTTAGTATATGACTAGAGATGAACAATACAATATATATAAATATATATTTTAGATAATGAATATGTTCAAAAAGAAGTTGGTACTGAAGATGTCAAGTGCTGTAGCTGTGCCAAATAAACTACACATTCAATATACAGGCCACTGTAACCGTATTATATTTTAGATACACATATACTTTTTCTTACAAAATCCACATTATTAAATATAACATTATAATATTGCAGATAACATACCGTCACCTGAACCAGGACCCTCCTCATCTGGTAAGAACACATTTTTTTGTGTACAATGATGCTCATTGGTTGTTTACTATATACATATATGTATATTTGTAGACACTATTTTCATTTCTAGTGAACCAAATAAAAAATTTTATTTTTACATTTGTTTCAATATCTTTCCTACCCTACTTAATGCTTCTTTAAATACTTATTTACAAATAATTACTTGCAGTGCTCGGCAGAAATTAAAAATAATTAGAAAAATAACACCTATCTAACTGAAACACTGCATGATTTTACCAACTGAAAGTGTACTGTTGAATTATGTATAATATGCTTATAATAGGTGTTTGTTAATTTTACTGCTCAACTTGAAATAAATATAATAGGTGGTGGGCCCAGAGGTTTGATTGTCAAGTAATATTCTCTCAAAACAAACAATTTGTAGTAAATGTGTATATGTCAGTACATAAATCGGTAAGTAATCATATAAAAAATAATTTCCTGAACCTGAATGTTTTAATGTCGAGGTTTTTTTCTACGTGTAACTACGAATTATATAGCCAATGTTTGAAAAATTTGATTACTTTTCTCAGTGTATTTACTAAGTTATCTGTCAACGTCGGTCTCTCAAGGTCATATATTTTTGTTACCAAAACTTCAAAGAGATTGCGTCGGGCCCACAAACCACATAGGTATGTGGTTTGTGGTCGGGCCTCGCTTCTTGTTCTTCTTCTTCTTTGACGAGAGCTTATTTACCCGACCTTTTACCACCCACCACCTCAAATTTAGTAGTTGAGGTGCGCATGCGTCCAAGCAGCCTTCAACCTTCTATTCGATGTGACTGAATGTGAGCAGATTGCCAGATTAGCCCAGTTGCAAAGGGTTATCTATGCGCAGTTGGTAGAATACTGAGTCTACAACCTACAGGTCCTAGGTTCGAAACCCAGTTTGGACCTGTTTTTTTTAGTTTTTATTTCTTATTTTCTGATATTTTCATACATAGGTAGTTACACTTTGATCAACCGGGTTTGAGCCTGGGTTTTCGTTTTTTTTTAGTTTCCTATTTCTTATTTTCTGATATTTTAATACATAGTTACACTTTGATCAACTGGGCTTGGGCCTGGGTTTTCTTGTTTTTTTTTTGTTTTTTATTTCTTTATTTCTGATAATTACATATTTACTTCAATGTTGTTCTCCTAGTAGAATTCAATTTATCCATTATTCAATAAATTAAATAATTTTGACGACATTAAAAATAGAAACAAATGTCGCTTATACCTATAATGAATGGTAAAAGATGGGTAAAAGCATGAGGACTGTCCAGTCTCCATAAGTTATAGCAATCACTTATACCTATAATGGCGCCAAATTTGTTTTTAAATAGGTAGAGCAGGTAGGTTATCTAATGATGATCTAATGTATACAAATTGAAAAAACTGATTTATTATGACAACACATTTAATGATGGATTAAAAATTACTTACTATGGTTACCTACTTTGGATTTGTAAAAACACATAGAAGAGTTGAAAATTACATGCTGGTATTTTAAAGTAAAACAAAACTTAAAAAGAGATAGAACCACGATAGAACTATGATCAATGAATGACCTGCATTTGTAATAACTGAAGTGAAAACAACAAATTCGGTGGCAATTATGTCTTCTTATCATTTTATACTAAAAAATTACAATATGAAATTAATTTATTGATTTAATTTCCAAAACAGGGCAAAAATTACGAAATCATAAAGAAAGAAGGACGGGACCAGTGTTGTCAGCTGTTTTTTAACAAAGGTATAAATGCTGAAACAGGTTTTGCGCAATGTTTACAACTACGTTTAAACTAGCCATGTAAAAAATATACATCTATGGTACACTGCAGAATACTGGTATTTTTCAAACTTATTACTGTGGAATATCAAATCTAGTATCTTAGTAACAATATATCTCTAATTTTGAATTGTTGAGAGATCAGTTTGAATTTCTTATAGTATTTCTGAAATATTAAAAATATTGTATATATTGAAAGCAGGGATACATTTTAAAACTTGGCAACCATGGCATTCTGGTTTGATAGTTCGCTGCTGTGTCGACTAATGAATGTGGCGCCCCCTATATTGTCAATGTTGTTAGGCTTACCAAATGGAGTCTAATGGAGTCGATTTAATGAAAATTCTTTGAAAAGAAAATCAATTGGATAGCATAAGAAATTCCTTTAAAATGGTAAACAAATGATTTTTCTTTCTAAAAATTATTAATTACAAAAGTGCAAAATGTTGTGCGTGCGAGTGAACGCTTTAAAGTGAAATGTTTACAATCTAGACATGGGAGACACCTCTGCTGTTTGTCACTAGAAATTTCAACGATTTTCCTTGGAATATTGTATTTTTGCGTTGAATTAACATGGAATCTACTTTCTTTGCATGCTGTTCGACATGAATATACACTTTTGGAATGATGAAATCATCCCCTATAAGTATAGCCACGGGCAATGATGAAAATTTTATTTTTTTCCTTTTAATTGCTGCAATTGTTCTACAAAGTATCCAATACTTATTTAAAAGTAGAAATCAATATTATATGGAATGTGAGGAATATGCTTGAGGAAGAAAACATATCTGACTGTATTTTTTTGTTGCAGACCTAATTATGACTATTCTTCATATTCAGGTATTGGATATGTAGTAAGTTGATTATTTATTTAAATTTAAATTAAATCAAGCATCTTTTGGTTCAGGTACTTGAAATATTAGTTTGCTTAAAACATGAAACATGTAAACAATGAGAGCAGTTCATTTAAAACTATTGATATTAGACATTTCATACATGTTTCATCTAAGTAGTCTATTAAAAATATGTTAAATACTACCTTATTTGAATAACTACTGGTGCATACCAATATTAACATATACCTACCAACATAATTAAATATTGAAAAATATATAATTCAATTCCAAATCTAATTATTCGAAATAATAGTTGATCATTTAAAAATGGAATTTAACAAAGATGATATTTATTCAACTAAATTAAAAACATTTCATTTTTAATATTTAATAAATGAACCCCTAGATTATTACTTGAAAGATGAAACCCTAGATTAATAGTACAATGTAAAGTGAGGAAATTTTAAAATTATAAATAGAGCACAAACAATCGAGTTTATAATTGATGGAAATAATTTTAAAGTTTCATAGCAAGAAATATGATCTAATTACATGTCACAAATTTTATAACTATATGTAGGTAAGTTTTATTTCAACTTTTCACATCATTTCAGTTAAATTTATGAATTTATAGAAGATAATTTACTAACTCAATATGCAATAAGAATTGAAATGGTTATCAATATACTTTTTAAATAATAATATTCAATATTTTCTTGGTAAAAAAATTAAAATTTCCTATTATAGAAGGAATACTCACAATACTGCCAATAAGTTAACCTCAATGTCATGTTTGGAATATTGCTATTACTTTGGCTCTTAAGCACTTTTATAAAGCTAGAGCGTAACTTTTATTTCAATCTAATAGATGAAAAATTCAACTTGTAGTATATTAATTATGCATATATATTAAGTGTTTAGTAATAATAATTTGGTTGTTTGGTTTGTTATTTGATGTTGGTCCCATATTTACCCAAATTTACTCCATTTCTTAACTATATTAACCTCAATTTGTAATGTTTAATTGGAAAAATGCTGAATGTTCCTTGAAATGACAAATTGAAAAAAATGTAGGTATACCAGCTTAAAGTTACAGATATGCAATACCATTGATGAATTTGTTTTTGCAATTTTTCTGAAACTTATCATAATATTCAATTTTGAATGTTTATTTGTGTGTGCATGGAAGTGAGATTGTATTTAAATGATAACTTTTTATGACTTATCACCCTTACGTTTGAATAAAATAAATAATAATAAATACTTACTTATTAGTATGAATATTGTTCTAAAAAACAAATAATCAGCTTTGCTAGACAATCATAAAAGTGTGTTAAAATTCTTGTATCTGTAAAGTAATACCAATTCTTATCTAAAAATACCAATACAGTTATTATTAGTAAATGTAATATCAAGAATTTACTACTTACTTGATGACAACTAATTGAAATTATTTGCTGATTAAAAATCTTGACAGGTTAAAGAAAATTACAAAATTTAAATGGAACCCTTAAGCATAATTTATGTGAATTCGTTCAATTAGGTCTAATTCTATGTTAAACATGTTTTAGGCTGTGCAGAGGGAGTAAGCCTGTGCACCAATTAAGGGCAATGTCACAGAGAGTTAAAAGGCCTAATCGTTCTGAAGATGGCTCCATTCCTGTTAAAAGGCGTAAAGTAAGTATCTATAGTTCTTTATTATCTTCAACAATGAATCCAATGAAATATGAGGTTTTAGTAAATTGTGGAAAATGTGAATTCTTAATTGACTGTAAAGCTAATTAAGTAATAATGTTTATTTATATAAGCCCCTTGTATTTTTTGGTTAGTGAATATAGTGAACAGTTGATATTTGTATTAACAAAATTGCTGCTCACTTCCGTTATAACCATTTTTTTACATTTTTCTTGTTATTTTATTTCCAATGAAAGGTTACCACGATTACCTTTAATTAAATATACCTATTTAATTTGTATGAATTGCTTCTCTATGTTCTTTAAAGGAATTATATCTCACTCAGAAGAAAATATTTTGAAGTGAATAGTAACTTTGTTAATTCAAATATAAATTACCCCTGCATGTTATCAACTTTTTGGATTATATATAACATTTAAAAGTCTCTTTCATGTACATTTGCTTAAAGGCAACTCCAGGAAACCCGAAAGTAATACATTACAATTTAATTAATCTTTCATTTGCATTAGGTTTCATCAATAATGTTCAGCCTTATTTTTGACTATTACACCAAATAAAAAAAAATTAATACATAAGGATTTTATTTTAGATAGTGCATTTTTCCTCTTAATAGCTGAACACAATTTCATTATCTATTATTTTTCAGCGCACGACGGCGGAAGAAGAAGAAGCGACCGCCTTGGCAGCTGCATCGGCAATCATCTCAGCTGCAGCAAGTGGAAATGCCACTGTAGCAGGAGGGGCAGCTAACGCTGCTTGGCAACCACCTCGTACGAATGAGTTAAAAAGTATTTACAACCGCACTACTACCGAAGCACCCGCAGAATTGTTTCGTAAAGATCTGATCAGGTATTTGTATACAATTCCTAAATCATCTAATAGATAAATTATAGATTATTTTCAAAACAATATTAGATTGGATCAAAAGGTAGTTATGTATACAGGGTGGTCCTTAAGTAATTGTACATAGAAGTACAGTAAAATCTTCACTTTAAAATATTGCGATTTAAATCAGCTAGCCTCAATAAAATGTTGATATTAAGACAGATTGAACATGAAATTTTAATTTTTGTTTTATACAATAATTTCAACGCTTTTTGACGTATATGCACAAAAATTCGATGTTGGGGGTTTTTGGATATGATATCATAATTTTGGACCTATTTCGATGTATTTTGTAGAGGGCGCCACATAGGCCATGTATGCGGCATAAATGTACGCAAAACTTTTTGGCTTTTTTACATTGTATCCCTTGATATCAATATTTTAAAGTGAAGATTGTACTGTACTTCTATGTACCGGGTGATCCAATAAGCCGATCTCTCGGCTATATATCAGAAACTATTCATGTTATAACTTTGGGAGAAAAAATTACTTAGGAAAAGTGGACAAGAGAAATTGCTGGAAATGACTTTCAAGTTTCTAGGTTAACCGATAGGGGGCGTAACCTGTAAAGAAAAATTTGAAAAACCAGTTTTTAATAAGTATAAATAAGCTGTAAGCACTAGAAAATAACCTAGGGAAAAATTCAATAATTAACTTACCAACCAGACAATTGGGCGGAGTAGAATTCGATGAGACCTCTGGCGAAAAAAATTGTAACTAACGCAAGGAGTAAAATAATTCGTTTTGCATTGTTTTTGTATTATATTCAAGTCAACGTAATTACCGTAAATTCGTACTTTATTTGTTCAATTTTGTTTCAGTGACAAGTTTAAAACTGTGTTTTTTTATTTAACTCAACTGTCATCATTTCTGAGGTAATATTCTTATATAATCAGAGATATTATGGAAGAGGTTATGTTATTCTATTTTTTGTTTTCTTTGCAGATCAAAGAAAAAATAGGTCGGTATTAAAGATTTAAAATATTACTAAATACAAACCTACCTTCCCTGCAACTTTTGTAGATATAATGATATAAAAACACGAAATCAGACCTAAAACTAAACAGTTAATTGTTGTTGTACGTTTCACAAATATCAACCATACCTATTACTCCAAAAATAAAAATATTAGGAGTCAAAATTTAGTTTAACAACACAAAATACTAAAGCACAATCATAGAAAAAGTAAAATTTTTACAAAACACACACTGAAAATAACTAAAACAGCAAAATAAAACCTCTTAAATATCAAAGGGCTTATACGGCAGCTGATTTTTTTTACTCGTTGCTAAGATGACGTTGCCATTTCAGAGCGCCATCTATCGAATTCTACTTTTCCCAATAGAAAATTGTTCACCAAAAATTAAAAATAAAATATAAATAACTGTTGCCTTCAATGTGGCAGTTAGAGGAAAGAAAGAGTCCACTCGAAAATTGAAATTTCGAACATCGACAGACAAAAATGGAAGGGGAATTTGATAAAAATTAATGTTTTATTTCGGAGTGGCTAATGCGACAAGGAAACGGCATGTTTAGAAGTTTAGTAGAAATTTGGGAGGAAGTGACTAATGAGCCAAAAAATTCACTAAATGAAATAGTTTTTCAGACGAAAAAAAAAACAGCTGAACAGCATGTTACAGCCCTAAAAATGAAAACAATAAAAAAAACATGTAAAATTAGAAAAATTAATTAAATTGTATTGAACAAAATATTAAATTTCAACCATATTCCATATCTATATTTAGGATAGAGTTATGGATTTTTGTTGTTGTCTTGTTAAGCTTTGCATATTATGATATTTTCCACTATCCCAATAAATATTCAACTAATATTTAAATTTATTTAGCGCAATGAAACTGCCCGATTCCGAACAACTGGCCAGCAGTGAATATTGGGTGATAGTAGATCAGTGGAAACAGGAATGGGAGAGAGGTGTACAGGTACCTGTGAATCCTGATAGTCTGCCAGAACCATTGGTCACCGTAAAACCCAGCTCATCTTGTTCTTCTTCATTTAGACTTCCTACAGATTTTAAATTGTAAGTATACCAATTTAACACATCAATTATTTCACACAGTAACATTAAAAGAATCCTAAAAAGATGTTGGAAGTTGATTTATAAAAGCAAATCAGCAACTTTTGTTTCCATTGATACTATTCTCAAGTCAAGTGGTGAGAACCATAGCATTATACAAATTAGACATTCAAGAACTACGTTTACCACAAAAAAATTAGTGGAAACATAAAATTGAAATGTTAAATTTTTAATTTGAAGTTATAAATTACAGTTTATAGAAATTTTTATTTTCTAGATTTTTTTCTTAAGTGGGTCGTAGAAAAAATATGCTGTTCGACTCGTGTGGATTGTCCATATCGCACTTGAACGATTAAGCACTCTGCCTACGGCGTCGTGCTCAAACTTCGTCCTCGTGCGATATATGGCCATCATATCCATACTAGTTGCACAAACTACTGTTTCTATCAAAATATGCCCGTTTCATTTAAAAACAACCTGCCAAATGTCAAATCAATTTATCCATCCATTATCGAATTAAAACATTCAAGTTTTCAAAATTTCAACACCCTGTATTTCGAAAAGTAAATGTGCTAGACCCCTTAATCCTCATATCATTTTGTCCAATTTTACGAGAGGAATCTACATGCAAACGTTGTAATTACCCTCAACGTTCGAGATGCTTACACCATTTTTTGCGCGATCGTATTGAAATAAATTCCGAATAAAATAAATGTCAAAAGTGACATTTATACTTCTCGATCAGTTTAAAATATATTTTGCATTTTGGTGAAATTGTTTTTATGGCTATTTATTACTTTTCGACGTCTGAACGGTAAGTAAATCACTTACCGACGTGTTAAACTTAGAAACCAGTAAACACAACCTACCGTCCTGACAACCGATGCTGTAAATAAACAAAAAAGATCAATCGCGCAAAAAAGTACTTTTGAATAGGAAAAGTTTATTATTTTTATAAACTTCATCTCCGTTATTAACAATTCAGGCATTTACCTACTTATAGTTCAAATAGGAGCTGCTTAAGAAACAGTTTTATCCACATTAATTCTATTATTTTATCATTATACATGAGTTTACTGAATGATAATTATATTTATCAACTGGCCTTTAGTTAAGCATCAATTTGAAATTATTTCATTAAAATAACTAACAAAATGGAACGAGAGAGTAAAAATTGAGATGTCTTGTAGGTACACCTTCAGATATATGAGAAACCTAAAAAATTGCCAGTTTAAATTTATTACCAGAACTATCCTGATATATCTGCGCATGAAGCGTTTATGCAATAGAGAATTAACTAAGAGTGTATGCTTTTGGCACATTGTGTTTCTAAAACATTGACATTAAGTAAAACTTTAATATTCTTTTGGATATCTTAGTTTTACAGAAATACAATGTTTCACTGTTACAGTTACTTATTCTTAAATGAAGGTTTATAGTAGTTTTAGCCATAACTATTTAATATTATACTCCCTATTGGCTATTATTATGTTCGTTGAATAATATACTATTATTATTTTCCACAGACACAAAACGAAATATACTCGCATCACAAAAGATGAAAATTTTAAAATGGACGAACACGTCCTATCGCAAGCGCCTGCTAAAGCGGAAGCTGCGTGTTCTTATGATTTAGATGAATGTGATGTCGCGTGGCTCAAAATCTTGAACGCTGAAAGGGCTGCTTCAGGCTTGGGGCCTGTCTACGATGAAGAATTAGAAAGGGTGGTGGAGAGGCTAGAGTTATGCTGTTGGGAGAAAATTCAATCAATACTCAGGAATGAGGAAGGCTTAGGTAAGTTTCAAAAATGTTTGACATCTCGATTACAAAAAAAAATTATATATGGTCATGATTTTGCATTTGGTTTATTTCTTTCTTTCTCTTATCCTTATGCCTTCTCAGGCGTCGGATTGGAGTTCTTCCTGAACCCATGTTTTCCATTCTTTTCTGTCCCTGGCTAATGCCTTTATCTCTCCCAATGACTTTCCTTTGTTCTTTCCAATTTCTTCAATCTGGTCTATCCATTTCCTCCTGGGTCTTCCTCTTTGTCTTTTTCTTGATATTCCCATTTCCATTACTTTTCTCGCTATTCTATCTTGCTTCATTCTTACTAGGTGGCCAAACCAGTTCAATTGTTTCTTATTAATATTTGATATTATTGGGTCTTGATTAGTTATGCTTCTGATTTCTTCGTTCCTTACTTTGTCCCATTTCGTTTTTCCTGCTATTCTCCTTAAATATTTCATTTCCATTGCATTTATTTTTGTTTCATGCTTTTTCTGCAGTACCCAGTTCTCTCTGGCATAAGTTATAGTTGGTACTGTAATTTTATTGTATATTTCCATCTTCGTATTTATATCAATGTATTTATGCTTAGTAATGTTCGATTTAAGGAATAATATAATCTTGTTGATTTATTTGCTCTGTTATTAAGTTCTGCGTCTAATTTTCCATCTTCTGTTAAAATACTTCCTAGGTAGCATTTGGTTTATTTACGACAATTTAATTCATGTATAAAAAATCGCATATGCCACAGTGCAATTGTCACTTTGACAGCGGCAAAAGTTAGCTTCAACTTTTACAGCGACAAATACACAAGTGGTTTTTTCACTTATTCATTTCTTCATCAATATCACTGTTCCTAGTATGAATTTCAATAACTGCGTTTTTAATAATTGTACATTAAAATAAAAATGTGTTTATTTTTAATGTTTCATAAATAAAGTATGCATTGATATGTTTACAAATTTCTCATTCATTAAATTGTCCTGCCGAATTACACTCGAGGTTTGTATTGATATTGGGTAAATTTCTGTTTTTAAAATTCTAAACTATTTCCTTTAGCAATTTGACTCGAATAACTGTCAACCTAATAACACTCCACCTTGGGTGTCGTGTTTTTAATAGTTGACAGTTATTCTCGTCAAATTGCTAGTAAACAGTTTCTCATTGAACAACCCAAATTTACCCCATAAAATAAAAACCACTTGTGTAATTACAAGTGATAAAAAAATCAGATAAAATGAAAGTGAAATGTTCTTTTGAAGATTTCAATCATTGTAATGCCTCATAGCTTCAAGTCTTAATTTACGTAGATGACTAGACTTTTTTAAGAAACTGGCTGGTACCAATTTTAAAACTTTCAATAGGCTGTATTGTATTTATTGTTTGTTTCTTTAAGGTATCGAGTACGATGAAAATGTCATATGCGATGTATGTCGATCTCCGGATTCAGAAGAAGGAAATGAAATGGTATTTTGTGATAGTTGCAATATTTGCGTTCACCAAGCATGTTATGGTATCACTCAAATTCCTGACGGACAATGGTTGTGTTGTACTTGTAACATTGGTAAGAGGCCAGAGTGTGTTTTGTGTCCCAATAAAGGAGGGGCTATGAAGTGTCTTAGGACTGCTCAAAAATGGGCTCACGTTTCTTGTGCTCTCTGGATACCCGAAGTCAGTATAGGTATGTATTCATTTATATATAAATATATTGAATCGCAGAATTTTTCATTATATTTGTTTGAGAATGACGGAGTGCTATAAAGCCAAGGACATTGAAAAATATCAGTAGTAAAACATTGATACATAAAAAAAGTATAAAAGTATCTCGGTGAAGGTGGTGGGAGGCAACTACGTCATAATGACGTCAACATTAACCATTTTTGAAATCCTATTTCTTTCACTTTACGTTTACCCACTGTGATCTAAATAAATATAACCTAACATTTATTTTTAATCCGAGAGAAAAAAGATTTGTTGTTTGTAATCCTAATTATTATTGTTCATGTCTATGAAAATTAAATATGAAAAAATTAAGTTGTGTGCAACCATGTTCTTAATAGATGATCTGACCCCTGTTTTACTAAAAAATACTTCATTCTCCCAATCTTTACAATTTCGTAATATTTGTACATTTTCCCGTGTATTTCGTACTTCAACAACATCCACTCCATTAATTTCTGATTTGAATGCTTACATATTATTGGAACTATGGTTCTTTACGTCAGGTTGAGTTTGAGCGACCGTTACGTTACGTTATGTTACGTTGCTTCGTTATGTGCCTTGCTTGCGTGCGTGTGCTCTCTCCTGAGTCTCTCTCTCTCGTTTACGAAGCAGCGATTCATATGCTCCGGCTGGGATTCGAACCCGGGCCGACCGCGTGGAAGGCGAGCATTCTGCCGATGCTACATTAAAATTCTATGCAAAGCTGGTATTTGCAGTGCTGGTGATCTACTTGAATTTGTTCGGATAAATTTTTACTATTATTTTTTTTGCGCGATTGATCTTTTTTGTTTATTTACAGCATCGGTTGTCAGGACGGTAGGTTGTGTTTACTGGTTTCTAAGTTATAATCAATGACATAAATGTTAAGAATAGAGGAGTTCAGTCTAAAGTCAGTGTGGCCAACAAAAAGTGATTTTTTCTGACAAGAATGACAGTTAAGGTCTACCCTTCAAAACATGAGATTTTTGCATGTTTTTTATCATTGCGAACATCTAAATTGCTTTATTAAAATAATGAATACACCCCCGAAGCGTATATATTGAAAATTAAATTGACTTTTTAGCTGAATACTCAACATATCGTTGGTCAATAACTCTATGAACTTTTGGCAAGTCACCATTTCATTTCAGTTATTCAGTCACTAATTATGTCAAATGTCAGTTATATTTATTTATGTTGATAGTTAGTTGTATCTCTATTCTTCTAATTACTTTTTCCACTGACACATCTGACATAAGTAGTGACAGATAACAGAAATGAAATGGTGATATGCCAAGAGTTCCCAGAATTATTGACCACCGATTTGTTGAGTATTCAGCTAAAAAGTCAATTTAATTTTCAAGATATACGCTTCGGGGGTGTATTCATTATTTAATAAAGCAATATAAATGTTCGCAATGATAAAAAACATGCAAAAATCTTATGTTTTGAATGGTAGACCTTAACTGTCATTCTGGATTGGATTCGACACTTAACAAAATATCCACTTTCACATCATCTTCAACGAAGTGTGGTTTTTTTTTTAATGAACTTGTTCGTTTGCCTAGAATCGTTGATCAAGTTTGGGGCTCAATAGCTCGGGATTAAATGATCCGAATTGAACGTTCAAAACGCGAAAAGTTGTGTTTTTTCAAGTCTTTGAAGTGGATACTTTCAGATTTCAATTAAAATAAAAAACCGCACAGATATCTTAATTGTTCTGTTACTAAGGTTCCTTATAAATCATGATAATTTTGAGGGATTCCATCAAAAATCTCGCCTACTGCTGCTGCTGCAAAAATCCTAATGTAAAAAATAATGCATTTGTCATTTTTATTTTTAATGGAAATGTAATTCTGGTTCTTTGTGAATTAAAAATATATTTTCTATGTAAAAATATTCAATTCTCATTAACCGATTTAATTAGTGTAACAATGCAATATCCATTAAAAAATTTTTTTCTACTAACGTGCGGAAAGTGAATATTTTCCGCACTAAAAAGCGTGCGGAAAGAGTCACTTTTCCGCACTAGTGCGGAAAGTAAATTTATTGACATTTGAGGAATATACTGACATTTGAATATTCAAAATATGTATTTTGTATATCCAAGTTTACCAAATGACTGAAAAATTAAGAAATTTATTAGAATTCTGCTATAATTTTTAATAAAGAGGAACGCGTACGCTTCAATAATTTTTTAATGGCTGGTATAAGCCTCATCAAATGATTGTCAAATAATAATAAATATCTGACATTTCTCATCTGTCACTTTGAATCAACGTAGCAACAAATAAAAAAATAATCGTCAGTCAATACTCTACGTTATCAAAACCAATTTTACCGTCGCAGCTTTTTCTAAGGGATAATTTATCCATAGAAGAAAAAATAGTGTACCTAACACGTGCGTAAAGTGACTTTTCCGCACTAGTTAGGTAAACTACTATTAATGAGTAACGAAACATACATTATTCATTAAAAAAAATGTGTATCAATGACATTGGTCATTAAAACAATACAAATCTCAAATAAGTTTACTTTTAGAAACTTCCAGATCAAAAATGAATATCACATTTTTCACTTGAAATACTTTAATGATTTTTTTCCCACTGGACTAATATTCAGGAGGGTTAATAGAAATCTAACTATTGTATTGGTCTTTAAGATGAATTTTTTAAGAAAATTTTTCGATTTTCCAAAAAATTTTCAATATTTGAATAAATTTCAAATTTTTGATAAAATTTTGAATTTAAAAAAAAAATTTTCGATTTTTAATAGAATTATTAATTTTTGAAAAAATTTTCAAATTTTGAAGATTTTGCATTTTCAAAAAAAATTTCGATTTTTGATAAAATTTCGAATTTTGATAAAATTTTTAATTTTTAAAAAAATTTTCAAATTTTTAAAACAATACAAATCTCAAATAAGTTTACTTTTAGGAACTTCCAGATCAAAAATGAATCACATTTTTCACTTGAAATACTTTAGTGATTTTTTTCCCACTGCACTAATTTTCAGGAGGGTTGATAGAAATCTAACCATTGTATTGGTCTTTAAGATGAATTTTTAAAAAAAATTTTCAAATTTTTGAAAAATTTTGAATTTTCGAAAAAATTTTGAATTTTTAAAAAAATTTTGAATTTTCGAAAAAAATTTGAATTTTAAAAAAAAATTTGAATTTTCGAAAAAATTTTCAAATTTTGAGATCATTTTTGCTATTTGTCAAATTTTTTTCAATTCTCGGAAATCAAATGTTAAATTCTATGAAAATAAAAAAATCGAAATCTTGCAAAATTCAGTCAATGGAATAATAATTATCGAGGAATTCTTGTTTTACCTTGCCTCACCCATCCCAACTTATCTTTCAATCAAGCAGTAGCAAAAATTTTAATTTGTATCATCAGAACAAATACTCTTATTCCTCTAATCTACCAAAAAGTAAAATAAATGACTAAAAATTATTTTTTACTTGACCAAAATGAGCTGTGAAATACCCATTTTCAACCCATTGAAAATAAAAGAAAAAATGAGTAATGAAACAAAATTACATTAATTATTTAGACAAAAAATTTTAATGAAAAATGACTCATTACTCATTAAGAATTAAAATTTAAAATGTACTAAGAATACATTGTTCATTAAAAAAAATTTAATGGAATTAATTTAATTCATTAAAAAAAAATAAATGAGTAATGGAAATTGAATACATTACCCATTATGAAAAAAATGAGCAATGAATTATCATCGCATTAAAAAAAAATGGACTGGACTAAAATCAAAATATTTTTTTCAGGATGTGTAGAAAAAATGGAACCAATAACGAAAGTTTCCAGCATTCCGCAAAGTCGATGGGCTCTAATATGCGTACTCTGTCGAGAACGAGTTGGCGCTTGTATACAGTGTTCGGTAAAGACTTGTAAAACCGCGTATCATGTAACATGCGCATTCAAACACGGCCTCGAAATGAGAGCCATTATAGAAGACGAAAACGCCGATGACGGCGTAAAGCTTAGATCTTATTGCGAAAAGCACAGTAAATCTAGTAAAAAAGAAAAAAGTATATGTTCCGGATCGGAAGATGACGACTGCAAGAGGAAAAAACGAAAAGACATGACCTCCGAAGAAAAAAATCAGGCGCGGGCAATTCGTTTACAAGAAATAGAAGCGGAATTTTTTAAACACGTTTCTGTCAAAGATATATCTATACCATTTACCCTCGACAACGATGCGTTAGTGTACATCTATAACTATTGGAAATTAAAGAGAAAAGCCGGTTTTAATAAACCTTTACTACCTCCAAAATCCGAAGATATAGATGTACTCTCTCACAAGAGAGAACAGGCTGATGTAGAAAAGATGAAGATGTTTGTTCAATTGCGGCAAGATCTCGAAAGAGTACGAAACTTATGTTATATGGTTAGTAGACGAGAAAAACTCTCCAGAAGCTTCTTTCGTATGAGAGAGCAAACTTTCCATAAGCAAACAGCCGTTTTAGATTCACCTCCATCTCTACCTCCTTCTGTAATCGAAGCCGTCATAGAGGCTAATCACGGCCCGTCTATTTACGACAGATTGTATTCACATAATGAAGCCGAAGATCACACAGACGACTTTGAAACCATATTAGCTAGAATAGCTGGTAAATCGCCCGGTCATTCTGGCGGCGACGAATCTAAAATTGAAGTTAACGGCTTATTCAAAGACGTCAAGAACAATCCCTATAAAAAAGTGTACTTCAACGGATCTTCCAAACGCCGAAGTGATAGCTTGTACGGCAGCAGTATGTCCGAACCAAGCAGTAGTGATGAAAAACCTAAGGATAACAAAGAAAATAGATTACATACGGATACCGAGGATGAAAAACCGTCGGTATCGAATTCAACGAAGAAAAAATCATCTACGATACCTCGTAAACCTAATAACGTTTATAAAGTTGTCGAACGGAAGCGGCGAAAAAAACATAGCACATCAAAAAGTAACATTGACACTAGCAGCGAAGAAGATATCAAACCTTCGAAAAAAGATTGGGGACAAATTTCTACATCGAGATTAAGTCAAATGGATAAAGAATTAGGCGAATCCGCTAGCGATAGCGATGAACTTATGATACCGATTACTTCGTTACATAAAGATAACAATCACAAAACTGCCGCAAAATCGATGTCGTCTATTTACTCGGACACGGACAGTTCGGACGATTCAGGCAAAAATGACGATAAATCGTCGAACGCTACTACTGATTCTCAAAGCAAGTTGCGTACAAAGGCGGCAGTCAAAGAATTTTTAAATAAACCGTCAAAATGCAATAAAAATATAAATAGCGCAGAAGTTAAAAAGAAATCATCCATAATTGATGTGGTTAGAAAAGATAAGGAAGCAAAGAAAAAGGATTATGTTCCTTCTGATCTCATCGTTCCTCAAAGACAGGCAGCGAAAAAGGCTACGGAAAATTTAAAGACCACAACGACTTCAAGAACCAAAGAACATCCTGTTATTGTAGAAGAATCTCCCGTTAAATTGGAAGAAAAACCCAAGCCTAAACCGAAAACAAAATCGGGCAAAGAAAATGATATCAAAGAGACGGATGTTAAGGAAAAAATAATAAAAGATAAAGAAAAAGAATTTGTAAAAGAAGAAAAACACAAAGATAAGGAACAAATCAAAGAAAAGAAGAAAGATAAAGAAAAAGAAAATAAATCCATTGACCTATTTGATATAGATAAAGAAATCGACAAAGCTGAACCTCAAGAACTATTATACGTTCCTCAAAGACAAGCTGCTAAAAAGGCCGCAGAGCATATTAAGAGTGGTCTTGGAAAACCAGCACCACAAACAAACGATGTACCACTAATCCAAGAAAATGTGGATAAACTTAAAAAGGAACCCGAAACAAAGAAAATCGACATCAATAGGAAATCGGATTTGAAGAAAGAGACTGAACCGCTAAAACCTGCTAAAATACCAGAAGGTAAAAGAAAGTCTTCCACTAATTCAAGCAGCAATTCGTCTTCCTCAACAAACAGCTCATCGGATTCATCCACCTCATCAACTTCAGATAGCGATGAACCCGTAGACGAAAAAGTATCTCAAATGCCGCGATCGGAGAGTAATAAGCGGTCCAATGCCAAAGACTTGCCCTTTCTTGACAAGGGAGCCAGGTCTGCGGCAACCTCTGGTTCCTCGAGCTCAAGCGATTCCAGTCCCTCCTCTCCTCCCACAAAAAAACCTATGTCCCCATTACCAATTCCTATATCCCGAACAGACTCTCCATCGCGAGCCGCAAACGAATTTATTACCAAAACTAAAAGGAGTACCGATAAGAAACAGTCTTCGGCGACTTCTAAACGAGAAGAACAACAGCCGCCGCCACGGCCGTCTAGAGGACGGGGAAGGGCTCCTAGAGGTCGTCCCAAGACATCAAACACTAGTGAACGGCTCGGAGATGCTAATGTCAGGAATAGAGATATGTCTGATGGCCAACGTGTCAGTGTGGAAGGAGAATCGAGAACTGCAAAAGGACGAAAGGGAAAATCAACTGCGAGAGATGGCTTGGACGAAAAAGAAACCACGGACTGTAAAATACTCTCTCCGGTCCGTAAAACGGACAAAAAATTGAATGATGAAAAAATATCGGCAATTTGTACTTTGGAAAAAGAAATTTTGGAAAGAAAAGCAGACAAAGAAGGTGCTCTGACAAAGAGCAAATCTTCCATGTTCGAAAGACTCTTCGGGACACCGGAGAAAAAGGAAAATAATTCTGAAAACTTGGAGAAAGTTGAAAAACTGGAAAAAGTGAAAAAAGACCTATCAAAAATAATAGACAAGCCTTCTAAGCACGAAAGACCTCTGATAGCACCCGAAAAACTTACAATACCCGATAAAAATAATTTTGTCGACAAATCTAAAATATTTCCGGAAAAATCCAATAAAATTGCAGAAACACCAAAATTGGTCGAGGAAAATAAATCGCCATTATATTGTAACTCCCCAGGCAAAGCGAAAATAGATGATACTCCGAAAAGTTCATTACCAGACCTTTCCGAAGATAAATTCATAAAAGCAGAATCGTTCTTAAAGTCCCCCAACAAGGAATTGAAGGAACTGATAGACAAAAAAATAGAACAAAAAGAGGAGAAGAAAGTAAATAAAAAACTAACGAATAAAAATAAAAGTATAGACGACATTTTCGCTAATAAACTATCAAATAGCGAAACCAAAGAAAACGAAATTGATATTAAAAAACCTCCGACTCCAAAACAAATAAAAACGACAGATGAAATAACGTTGGCAGATAAAATAGTAGACGATCATTTACAAATACATAAAGCGAAAGATCTTTTTCGACAATCGGAAATCGTTCAGGATGCTTTTACTGTAACCCCGGATGTAGCTAAAACCCTACTAAGCGATCTGGAAGCCGATAAGAAAAATTTCGTCAAACCTATCGGCTTAACAAATCAAGTATTACAAAACCGTTCCATCTTTTCCCCGCAACCGCACGTTAAGGACGCCACTGATTTCTTGGATTTGGTTAATTTTGATGATATAGGAATCACCAAAGACGATGATTTAATAAAAAACACTCTTTCTTGGAACTTTAATTCTAATAATGCTATCGTAAGAGAAGACACCAAAGAAGACAGTGCCAGAGAGACGTTAAATTTGGTGGAAAAACTTAGAATCGGACTGTCGAAAAAGTCGGGAGGGAACGATTTAGACGAACCTACCACCAGCGAAACCGAACCACAAATAATACCTTTTCACCTACCTTCCGAATCTGCGAACGAAAATGCAAAAGATACGCCGATTAGTAAATTATTACCCGTGTCCGATGTCGCTTCCGTTAAAGAATTCCCTCATACGAACAAATATTCTCAACAAGAAGACTTCAATTACTTAAACAATATCCCTCCTCCTTATGTATCTAAAGACATTGTGCAGCAAAATAAAAGCCTTACGGCTCATTGTGCGCCGGTGGAAGGAGACGAACGTTGGGT
Source organism: Galerucella calmariensis (assembly GCA_910591675.1). NCBI lineage: Eukaryota > Metazoa > Arthropoda > Insecta > Coleoptera > Chrysomelidae > Galerucella > Galerucella calmariensis. Next base: position 41,828 of record CAJUYG010000225.1, on the reverse strand, counting down.
ACCGCCCAGCGATAATTATCCCAATAATCAAACAGTAGACCAGCGATTTAACTTAGATACTGCGGTACCGTCGGTTAGTAATGATGCTGTGATACCATCGATTGTTCAAGACACAGCAGCTCCGAGTTATATTGAACAATATGCAACCAATAATACCGACCACATCAAGCAATTTAATTCGTTACCCGCTCAATTGGAAGCTCGACTCCAGGAGGAAGTGCTCAAATCGGCCCCGATCATTCGAAATAGGAACGATGCAAGAATTTCCCAGCCCAGTGAACATCCTACGGATTCCATGAATAGTCCGATGCCATATTCTAATATTCATCCACAAGCGAAATGGGCCGATTGTGAAGTCATACCTAATAGAAGGTAAGAAAATATTAATTTTCAATACGAACTTTAGGTGGATTTTTGTGAAATTGATTAAACTAATTTTTAATTTAGCTATTCTTGAGTTTATGCATTTATCATTATGGCCAAAATGTTTGGCTTACAGTTTACGTTCACAATCACAAAGTCATGCTCAAAATTCATTATTTTTTAAAGGTTTACAGCAATTTAATGACTTGCCAGAAGGATTGAAGAGCTTAGAAACGAAATATAATAGCGTACTTCTTTAATGATACTATCTCCTTTTTCTTGTCTTGTTGTTTTTTCCTCTTCCATGGCTGTAGTTAATCTTTCTTCTAATGTTTGTTTACTTCCTTTTGTGTCCAAGTTTCTTAATTTTAAAAGTTCTTTGAGTGCTTCCACTGTCAAATTATTAATGTCAATTTTTTTCTTCATTCATTGTAAAATTTTCCAAAAATCCTTCAGATGTTATTCTTTCAATTATAACCCGTTTTTGTCACTGAGACAAGCGCCCCACGTTGGGCGCCAATTGTGGTAATAATTTATATTTAATATCTATCTTATTATCACAATATTTTTATTGTTTTAGGGTTCGTTATCCGAAGATAAAACACTTGTCAATGTCACTCAATCACTGTCACTTCTTACACCCAACCTTCAATTTTGACAAACATGTCAATTGATTTTTAAAAATGTAATTCATAAAATTTTGATTTTCACAATAAATACGGTGATAATTTTATTGATTAAAATTTCATCTCAACATTCCCTAAAGTTCTTCAAAACTATATTTTATTTTTTTTAATCAAACAAAATATTTTTGGAGAAGTTTACCCCAATTTATAAAGTTCCTAAAACTATTAATTATTAACATCTAATAATTTTTTTTTATTCTGAAATATTGAGCTTGAGAGAATATTGAGAGTGCAATAGTTACTCATGTTGCTACTTTTTCTAAAATCAAATTTCCCAAAATATAATTTTTCTCTAACATAACCTTGTTCTGTTTCCCCCAATACTGTTTTAAGAATAATCTTTCAAAATCGTTAAAACCATTAATAATAATTGTATCATTACATTTTAACCAGGGCAATGGTTGATTATTCAAATGAGACCTAATTGTTTCCTTCAAATCTTCAATATTAAACATATCTCTTAATTTGATCTTAAGACATCTGATAAAAACCTTTGGATGCATTTTACGTATGTCTCCATCAAATTTCAAACTACTTTCTCCATGATTGCAAATGTAATAATTGATTCCTTGTGTATTGTTATTGTTTTGTTGAGCTTTATTCTTCATGTTTAGAATTTCACTTCCCAATTTCATCATTTTCTTCTTAAAGTCTTCTTTTATTTCCGTTTCTAATATTTCAAATCCCGTGAGTTCTTATTTTCTTTAATTTGTTGTAATTTTACATCCATTTCCCTTATTAATTCTCTCTGTGTTTTCAGATTCATTTCTTCTGCTATCGATATATTCAATTGTATACCTTGTTCTACATCTTGTATCCTTTTATTATTTTTCATAATGTTTCTATCTACCTTTTCTATATGTTCTTTTCCTTCTTCACGCATCTTGTTCACCATATCTTTTATTTCCTGTTTTCTATCTGTATTTTCCTGAATTGAGTTTGATTGTAATTTATTCATTTTTTCTTCTTGTTCTTTCTTATACTTTTCAAATTGTTTTCTCATTTCTGTTAAGTGCTCTTCGAATTTCTCTTCTTGTCTATCCAATTTTTCATTGATTTCTACCTTTGCACTTTTTATCTCTTCCTTCGTGCTCTTCATATCTTCTCTTGTGCTCTTCACGTCAGACATAATTGTTCTCATCATTTCCATTAATACTTCAGTTCCTTTCGTTTTTTCCTCGGTGTAATAGCTTACTTCTTTAATGATACTATCTCCTCTTTCTTGTCTTGTTGTTTTTTCCTTTTCCATGGCTGTAGTTAATCTTCTAAAGTTTGTTTACTCCCTTTTGTGTCTAAGTTCTTCTTGTTCTACTACCTAAAGCTAAAATGTTCACTTTTTCTTGTCTCTGATTTGGGTCTGGAATGTTTATATTCTCTTCATCATCCAGTGGCCCTAAATCATCCATGTGTATATTAGCATTGATACATATAGAATTTTCGCTGCTTTTAGAGGCATGTAATGCAGAACTCTGTGTCTAAGTAAACATCTAAATCGGCTTTTAAGAATACCAAACATCCATCTTATGGTATTTCTGGTCGTTTTATGACACTCTGTATATGATGCTTCAGGCTCTGCATCTATTATAGGCGTCATTAACCACGGCTGAAAAGGATAACTAAAAGCCATAAATTTGCTCTACCTTCAAAATATTTTTGCTTCATTATGTTCTCTGATCGAGGACATTTGCCATATAGCTTCATCATGAGTTGACCCTGGGTAACGAGCATTTATTGAAGTTATAATTAGCTTTGAATTACATACCACTTGGGCATTGATACTGGCATATCCTTTTCTGTTATAGTAAACAGCCCCAGGGTAAATTTCATTATTCTCTGGAGGATTAATAATTGCAATATGAGTACAATCTATGCATCCTATCACTCCAGGAAAATGGAATTTGTTTATGAATTCTTGGACAGTGATTCGAACTCCATCTTCTTTATTTGGAAATCTTATTTCTCTGGGAACAATATGTTCACAAATAGTTACAGTATAAATGATTGGGAATATGTGTCGACCGTCGTCCATCAGGTAGAATTCTAATTCATTTATAAGTTCCAAAGCTATCTCTTTATTTAGTCTAAACAAATTTTGAAATGTAATATCTGGCAATTCGCAAGGATTTCTAGAATCTCTCAAGTATCTTCTTTCGGTTCTTAAATTTTCTCTGAAAAGTGTAGCAGCACACATATGGAATGAATAAATATATGTACTAAAAAGGCCATTCTTATTAATTTAAAATATTTACATAAATAAATAAAAACATTCCAATAGGTGTCTGACGCAAGTGGTTTTCGTTAACAACACATCTGGAGCAGTTGCCAGTGAACCACTTGTCATTATGCAAAGATCAGTTTATCTATTTATTATGATGTACCTTGCTACACTTTATTGAGGAATATCTCTGAATTTCCTACTTATAAACGTCAATACTACGCCTTTACTCGTCACTGAATTTCTATATCGACGCTGTAGATTTTCGACAAAAGAAGGCACACACAAAAATTTAGTAAATTGAAATAGAGCCAGCAGCAAGATTGCGATGTTCTTTTTAAAAATAATATATAATTTTTTCAACATTAATCCCCTAAAGGAACTCGTCGGTTTATTTTTTTATTTGTTTTTCTTTTATTAACGACAATATGTCCATATTTAGATCTGTTTCAAGGTCCTCTTCAAGTTCGTCGTCATCGTCGTCAAGTTCTCGTCGAGATGAAGATGAACCGCGTCTTCCAGATTTACGAATTGTCAACCATGCTTCGTTAGATATGGCGACCTCCTTCCTACACAGTCAAGCTCCATCTACCTATCCTCCGAATCATTTAGATAACTTTGGGAGCTATTCTATACCTGATGGTTATCCTGTTAGTCTATTTCCACCACCTAATATCAATACTCAGTTAACCTTTACTCCTACAGGACCTGCCCCGATGTACCACCCTCCTGCTTTTGGCGCTCCTTTTCCAGCTCCATCTCTTTCCATGCCGCCTATGTCTAATACAAAGCCTGCGGAGGAATCTTCTGTTACTTATTCTACGTGTACTGCCGCGTTCACGTCATCTCAGCATAATATGGCGTTTACTGCTGCAATGGTTAACATGCCTCCTTCCACTGTGGATTCTAAACCGATCGAACAAGAATTGGAAGAACAATTGCTTGGACCACCTAACTTGGATACAGTGGCACCGCCTTCCTTAACTCCTACTACGTCTGCTGAAGAGGTATATTTAGTTTTCAACAATATTAGCGTATATTGATGTGAATCGGTGAATTTATTTTTGTCTAACTTTTCGGAAAATCATGTTTCGACATTGAAGCTCTACACTTACCGGGCAATTTCGGAGTATTCGATAAAAGTTTTTCACAGGGTATTTGAACATCAGCCAAATATTATTTTCTAATTTTTCAATGAAATGCTATCATTAACCAACCACCGAATTTGTGGACCATCAAACACTGGCCTTTTATCTACAAATTTAGAAATTAATACTTCAAGGTCGTCCAATATACACACCTTAGAAGATTCCCATAAGGAAATACATGGTGATTCATAAGTAATGGGCCAAATTGCAAATCTACGTTCAGAAGGCCAAAATATTAATATTTTCATTAACAATAATGGGTCTTAGTCTGCTCCTTACTGAGGTACAGGATGTTGAAGCGAAAAAAATAAAATAGATTTTTGTTAATAGATCAGCTACTTTTCTACAAAATGACTTGAAAATTGGGTATGACTAGTTTTTGTAAGGGTAAACAAGAATGTGTGAGAGGATTTGAGTTAACTCGTAGATGTCGCCACACTAGATGAAATCAGCTACCACTTTTTTTATCGCTCATTATTTACTTATTACTTACTTATTTAATTTGGATAGCCCCATCATTTCTGTAGAAAAAAGCTATACTTCTTTGATCTTCAAAATATTTACGATTTTCGAGATATTTGAATTTTACTAATTCACTATACTACATTTCACGTAGCATTAATCTGTTAAGACACAAGCATGCCATGGAATGTTTGACAGTGACAGTAACAACGTGTGTAGTAAAGCTTTGACGTTTATGGAAGAGCTTAAAACATTTTATTGTTCGGTAAACTGATTCATTCTTGTCCTAACAAAAATAAAAATGCCGAGACATAATCACTTTTCAAACGAAGATATGAGAGACATGCTATGCGTTTGCGCACAAGAACGTTTTTCTGGGTAAGCAGCATCCGGAAAATATCGTGAAATGTACCCTTACAGAAGGCAGCCAAACCGGAAGATATTTCAAAATATTTATAATCGATTGGGTGAAACAGTAATAATAATCTTGCTACATTTTTTAAAGTCAGACAATCATTAACCAAACGTTTAAATGCGTGTATAAATGCTGGTGGTGGCCATGTTGAAAACCTTTTGCAGTAGGTCATAATTAAGCTTAAATTTAATTTAACTTCGCACAACTTTAACAAGTAGGTTTTGATAAGAGTTGTAAGTGGTCCTAGTTCAAGTCTGTTCTAATGCTGACTTCGTTTTATTAACTGGCGTACACTAAATGTGTTTTATTACGTAATTTTTGTATGGTTTCATTTTGATATTATTACCAATTATCAATTACTGTTAGGTAAATGTCAACCTTCCATGGCATGCTTGTGTCTTAACAGATTAATGCTACATCGACCACCGTGGAATGTAGTATAGTGAATTAGTAAAATTCAAATATCTCGAAAATCGTTAATATTTTGAAGATCAAAGAAGTATAGCTTTTTTCTACAGAAATGATGGGGCTATCCAAATTAATTAAGTAAGTTGTAAAATAATGAGCGATAAAAAAAAAATTGTAGCTGATATCATCTAATATGGCGACATCTACGAGTTAACTCAAATCCTCTCACACATTCTTGTTTACCCTTACAAAAACTAGTTCTTATCCAATTATCCAATTTTCAAGTCATTATGTAGAAATGTAGCTGATCTATTAACAAAAATCTATTTTATTTTTTGGAATGTTAAAAATTGCATATATTAGGAGCCTTTTCTGTTTCAACGTTTTGATGCTTGTTATTGTATATGTGTGTTTTATTTTTTGTTCCTGACTTTCAACCAATTAGCTAGCTCTATAAATTTTATCGATTTTCCAGGTTACCTGTAGGGTTAGAATATTTACATTGGTTACATCTTTATTTATTTCTCGCTATATTTGAGTACGGATTTGTTGGTAAAGGCTTTTTCTATTTTTATTTATTTATTAGTTTTCTTTAATCTTTTAATTTTCATGTCACTAACTATATACATCCAAAGTCATATATTATATGCAATCTAGTAAGATACATTAGACATGCTCTTCGATATTAGGATTTTCTATGTTACTCAGGTCATATACTTTCTACAGATTGTTCAATCTCCGGCTCTCAGCAACTCTACGCCAACAGCAAACAGCACACTGCCTTCTCCTAGTACAAGTTTGAAATCCAACAGTTCAACTGGTAAAAAATCGCCTAGTAAACCTACAAGAACATCTGCTAGAGTCAGTTCCCAAATGATTAACAAATCGCCTGCTAAAAGTCCAGGAAAAAGCCCGAGACAAGAGACTGCTCTTAAACAAAGTGGCCCTGGTAGGGGTAAAGCGGAGAACAAAAGAACAACAAATAAATCGGGACTTAATAGGGGAGCAGGTACCGTAAGAGGAAGAGGACGAGGTCGAAGCAGAGGAAGGTGAGTTGTAATAATAATAATAACTTTATTGCTTATAGAAAACAATGTTTATAGCAAGGTTTGTGTGTGATAATATACAAAAAAAAACTTTTTTTCAAGTTTACATGACAGTTTGTAATTAAAAATTAACCAGTTCATATTTTGTTGCTTTCCATAGAAACTTGACCCTTCTTTTTCATGACATTAATAGTCATGTAATTTGAAAATATAGACATTTAGAACAAACGGTAGTTTTAGTTTTGGTCCAATATAAA
>CAJUYG010000224.1:232887-288278 GCA_910591675.1 Galerucella calmariensis | reverse complement strand
GGTATACCCTCTTAAAATATATTTTGGTACGTCTATGAAATCTACCTGAATGAATGATTTATTACTCCTCGTACTTTCTGTATAAACACTCCAAAAGCTTGGAGAAAACCTCAAGTATCTTTCAAGCAGAAATTAACTCTGTAGGATAGTGTGACCAGTTCAATATTAAAAAAATACAAATAAGGCAAATGATATTATCATCATGACAGTTAAGAAGCCATTGAAGCACTTAGCTCTTGCCTAATCCGTTCTAAAATGTTATGGGAATCTCTAGAGAAACTCAATAGACATCATGGAAGATCTGACCATTTTAGAAATCGAATGAGGCTAAAAAAACAAATATACTTCTGGCAAACTACAAACTGGTGAGAATGAATGAATGCCTAAGTTAGAATGGGCACATCTAGAAGATCAAACTAGTGAAGCAGGAAGTGTATGTGGATTTTCTAAAATGGAGGAACTGGAAATGGAAAACTCTATTTACATACATGCGGAAGCATAGCATTTCAGAATCCTAGAACACAACACCTTGGAGCCTGCTGGATGAAAGAGGGATCCTTACCTAAACTAAAGCTTGGGAATATCATCTGTATCTGTATCTGTAAAGTAGGTAGGTTGAGTGTAGGCTCACAGCACTTAGGCCACATGTGACCCATTGTACATCCTCCCGAGAAGTTGTCCTCCTAGGTCATCGTCTATTCTGTCCTTCCCAGGAAGGTGTACAGGTCACTAGGAGACATCTCTTTATATCGGCAGGTGTAGGCCAAGACTCACCGAACACACACTCTCTTATTGACGATAACAGGGTCGGCGCTAGGATTTTCGGGCTCCGGGTAAGCGCCTTCATGCCCCCTCCACCAAATGGACGTTATGCAATTATGTCGTGTCTTTATTGCCACAAAAACAAAACCAGCCGGAACTAAAGTTCTTACCGTGTGTCCCGCGACATTACTGGGTCAAAGTTAGTTTTATCCATCAACAAATTAAAATTACCGTTTCATTCAAAGTATTCTTCACGCTATAATTTTACCCTTTCTACATTTGTGTTCAATAATTTATCTGTGTCGTTTTTATATTATAATCTTGATTCTACATTTTGGGCATTCTATAGATGGACTTTTTTTCACTATTAAGGAAATTTTGGAAATAACTCAAACTTTTTAGTTTTATAACTAAAAATTCAACCACTATACTTACTACAAATTATAATAACAAGAAGTCGTTGGTTAACACGTATACCTAAATCATAAACCTTCCAACTGCGATCTAGTTATTCGATAATTTTGACTGCATATATTATTATCGAGATCAGAGTGTGGTCCTCGCATAACAACATTCATTATCAATATTGAAATGAGGTGATCACAGGTAAGAGCATGTTTGTCGCCTTGTCCCAGCAGCTGACACGACCACCTGGGTGCTAGAGCTCTGACACCGTCATCGGAGCACCGTGCTGCCGGTGTATAGTCACACCCACATATACGTGTCATCTATTGCTGAGTCATGGGTATTATTACTGTATGTCAAGGGTGTAGATATTGAAAAAAGTACTGTAGGGATGATTAGAATTGTCATATATAGCGTTTTAATTGTTTTATGAAAAACGTTTAGCTAAATTAACATTGTTTCCTTAATTTTAGGCTCGGCCAAATTATTCTTTTTAATTAAAATTGAAATCACAATTTATAATTGACTTTTGGGGAGTATGTAAAGTGATAACTAGATACAGGATAGTTAAATAATAAACGAATATCTTCGACTGGAAAGAATTTCAAAAAAACTGAGTAAAGGTAATGGAAATAATTTGGAAGTTCAGGAATAGAATGGGAGTCTATTTTGGAGTACTACACAGAAAAAAAAAATCAACTAAGGTATAAGAAACATGATAAATATAAAAAGTTGAAATTGAACAGTAAAAAAATGTTACAAATAGAAAATATTTGCAATCATTTGAATGGAAAATGTACTTGATAAAGAGGAGTGATTGATAGTTAGATTTAAATAATTTCTTTTGAGTATGAGGGTAGACAATAAACATAAGCAAAACAGGCGATATAAATGGACACAGGAAGAATGAACTTAGGCGAAATATTAGCGATGGATAGACACATGAGAAAGAGCATGCTACAACTGAATAATAATTTTGGGAACATAATTAACGTCATCACCCCGTACAGTTTTAAAATTTACAAATCGATTGTTCAACTTAATAAACAAACAACAAATAGGTACCTAATTATAATGCCTAATAAAAATTCAAACAATCTGGAGAGCGGAGAGCTAAAAAGAATTTACTAAAAATCATTTTATGGATAATATATATTAGTTATCGTTAATATTTAAACAGTTTGAAAATATAGTTGGATATAAAATTCATTAAATTGATAATCAAACATTAGTAATCTTGGATTAGTATTGCATGCTGCCATCTATTAACTATTATTGAAAGAGCGCGACTTTAACAGCAGGTAACACTTTTTGTATACATTCAAAAGCTTGTTAATAGATGGCGATGAAAGGAAACTTTGTTGATTTTATACAGTACTGGAATGGGCCAAAAACAAATATTTATAGAGTTTGAATAAAATATTAGCTGAACCATATTTATTAAACATAAACTAGGCATCACCATCAAATATAGTTTCTTTCATTCTTACTAGTGTAAAGTATGTGTTTGAACCATTGAAACATCTATATAGATTTTATTTTGGTGTAGAACTACTTCAACTATACTATAAAATGTCTGATTTAATTGGATCATGGATATTAATATGATGATGATCATGGATCGTGGATATACTTATGATATACTTATCCTTGTTAATATAGTTAACATTCTACAAATTAATTCTACGATTTAAATATAGTTTACCAAACTGGTACCTATAATATGTTTTTTTTTATTGGTGAACCATTCTACCTATTTAAAGCACGCCTCAGCGTGCTTAAATCGAACTTTAAAGTTACCATGGTAACATCAACAACTCGAGAAACGAAGTCTAAATCTATGGTCTAGTCTAAATCATGTCTAAATGACAATTTTTTTATTATTGATCTGACAGGAGTAGTTTTTAACGTCAAAACTTTTATTCGAACAATATTTAACAATGTCAAATTTATAAATTGAAATGGAAAGTGCCGTTGGTATTGTTTGAAATATTAATATTTCGATTTTTCAAATCTTAGGAAATGGTATTTAAATTAATACTATTGACATTCACAGAACACAATAAGGTTGAACTTCTATCAAAATACAAATTAGTTTATGTCTCTCTCATTTCCATGACAACGCAAGGTATACATCATGTACATCACGATTTTACCATTTGATATTTAGTTTTTATTTCCATCTATGATTTCCATTTCTTGTTGTAGTAGTAGTTATAGACCAGTATTTATAATTTCAAAGTGCACCAATGAAAAAAATAGCGTAAAGTATTCGTGGATAACTGGTCTTTAAAACTCTCGCTCTATTTCGAGCACTCCGGCTTCGTGTTTTAAAGACCTTAATATCCACTCATACCTCAATATACTATTATATCTCTGTTGAAGAATACGTCATTTATTCATTGTATTTACTTTTATTTTATTTATATTATTCTTGAATAAAATTAAATTGAAATAAATTGATAAACGTCAAGATAATAGTATTATACTATTATAGCAACAACATTAGTTTTCAAAAAGTTGACCGGTCACTAAGAAGAAAAAAAACAACTCTAGTTCTCTATTATAGTTTGTAATTAGAAGGGACAATATCACTTGTAGCACGGTAGATATCATCCGCCCAGAAGCTCTAAGTTCATAATTCTGGACTGGAGATAATGTCCAGACCAGAATGGTTGTATATCTTGCAGATATACCAGCCCTGCTTAACTTAGAAGTGTAATTCATTGTCTGTCGGCGCATATAGCCCGAGAAGTAGATGTTGCTCCTTAGTGAACGGTCTCCTTTTTAAACAGTAATTTTCCAAATGCTAAGGTGCTATAATAGTATAATACTATTATCTTCACATCTATTGGTATAACGCTTTACTTAAATATGACAATTGTTAGAGGAATATAGGAATAAATAAATTAAAATAATATCGAGTTGCAAAATGTGCTATTTAATAGATCAATATAACATAATTTATCAACAATCAGATTCTTACAATATACATATTGTCAAATAAATGCAAAATACGTAACTAATTTCTTAAAATCTTATTTTCTTAGGTATTTCTTTTTAGTTTGCTGCAAAGTTCAAAACTTATAATCAGTCATATCAGTTTAAATATGAAGACATTATAAAAAAGTAAATAAATAAATCCGTATTGTGATCAAACTTTTGCAAATATCACTACAAGAAATATGAAATTTTATTTTATATCATGTATACTTTCGCTCCAGTTCCTATATATTTCTTTTGTCAGTTTAGCTTTAGGAACACAAACTTGGAAAACGCTTCTGCTGATGGTCTCGCTTGTACTTTTTTATTGTACCAGAACTAAGTTTTGATATCTCAAAAAACTCATGTCTGATGAAGAAGCAGCGATTATTACAGAGGATTTAATCTTTTTTTAAAATATCTGCATTTGGTAGCCCAATGTCCAATGTTCGGAGGTAGGAAATTCTGAACTACTTTCATCAGCAGATGGGTCTCCAGGCATGTCACCTTGTAGAATACCCTCTGCTTGGTCTTCGTAAGAAAGCGGTTGATACTCCAGTTCCAGATCTAATGTATTAATACTATTGCTCTAGCCGCAGGACTATGATGATGGATTTATTAAGTTGTTTAAATGACGCTTTAGGAATGTTAACGTGTTTATAATATTTTCATTCAACACTAGCTTTGTGATAATTTAATTTTAATGTAAACCTCTTAAATAACTGGGGCTTTATTATTCACAAAACTTCTATTGCAATGAGAATATTATGAACACGTCAAAATTACTGAAACATCATTTAGACAATTTAACTAATACATGTGGCTAGAGCCATAATACTACAATCTTATCTACAAGCAGCTCCTTTCGTCAGTAATAGCTAAATTAGCACCATAATATTAATCATTACCCAACTAAATAGTTTGATAATTATAGTTGATAGTTTGAATTATTTTGATCGAACCTTTCTGTTATAAATTACGACAAGTAATAAAGACTTAGTTTGCACGCGAAGTGAGCTGCTTTCTATAGAAGTATGTTCAGCAATAGTTTTGTTATCTAAATTTTAACTCTCACGTTACAATTTGTTCTTCAAAAAAATCTTGTTTATTATGCGAATAATTTATATTGTTTAAAAACTATTCAAAGGCTCAACATTACATTTCTTGTGGATTTTTCACAATTTTGTCATTTTTTCACCTTGATACAATTATTATAGAATAAGTCTGTTTGTAGAGCAGTCACAAACTGTTTATATTCACTGCGCATGACTTGTCCAGTTTCCAAGCGTTTGTGACTGCTCTACGAACAGACCTTATAACGACGGATGTTTTGGGAATGCATTATCAGATGCTCTTGCTATAAAACCAGAATGAGTTGTTTAAACAAGTTTCATTTCTCTAATCCAATATTATTGTGATATTTTTTGACGTCTTGATTTGTAGCCATATTTTTTAATGTCCCCTGTACCTATCGGTCTATAACAAATTAACAAATAGATTACGGAATAGCAGAAAACGAACAGTTATTAAAAACACTAAAACTTATGAAGCTTTTAATACAGGATTTAACTTCTACACCTGAAACATTAGAAAGTGACGAAGCGGATTCTGAATATTTTCATTTTCGTCAGATTTCTTTCTTCATCCATTGCAGCCAAGCATATTTTTCATGTAGTGTCCCGACCTAATGGTGAATTTCCTGAAAATAATAATAACTGAGAAGTAATAGTATGTATTGATAACAATTAGATATAAATTTCAATCACAATAAAGTTTTATTATCAACAAAATGCTTGTAAATTGTTAAAAATTAAGCTCAACTGATGGAAATGTTGGGGATATATTCCATTGAATTGAACTATCAATGTAGTCAACAGGAGAAAGATTTTTCTTCGATGCTGTTAGCTGAATCAAAATGTAAGGAGAGCGGTCTTCCATCCGTAAGATACCTGTAGAGACGAGCTTCTGATTAAATTAACGACAAAAGCCCGGATCTACAGGGTAGATCACGAATGCGCCTTGATTTAAATCCCAAGTGTCTTTGGAGTAATATATAAATATTCATATTGGAAAAGTTGGCAAAACAATTCTTGGTACAACTAGGCTAGTTGACTTTTTCTTTACTTCATTCGAATATCTTCTGTCATCTACATTTTCGATCTCATCTCCATGTCAAATTTTCTTATCTTCCCATCGATCTACTGGCCCTACTTTTAAATGATTTTCATGTCTATCCAAAGGTTTTATTAATAATATTATCATCTTCTTTCTTTGCTCCATAAATATTATGAATCTCCCTATCTCAAATCACCAATCATCTCCAACATATTATCTTACTGGGGCTGTCACCGCTGACTAATTCTTCTATTAATTCTTCTCGCAAGCTTAGTACTGAGTGGAGCTTGTAGTAGGAATTTCTAGATCAATATCTTTATAATTTATAACTTTACTATCGAAAATCAAAACGCAACTAACTCTGCTTTCAAAGAAATACAAAGATTCAAGTAGCTCAAAAGAAGTGATGAGCAAATTTGGTCTTGTTCCTGGTCTCGCGAAAAAGGAAGACAAAGACTAAATGAACAAAAACAATACCAATACTGAATGTGCAAGACCAAGACCAAATACGCAAGACTCAATTGAATATTCTTTCTTCCACAGCGTATTTGAGTTAAAATATTTGTAGGACTATCCATAGTCTTGCTTTGCTCATCCCTACTTAAGAGATTGGTCCTTCGTTCGTTCAGATTCGTGTTGTCGAGGACAAGGATTGCTCCAAGGCTGACTTGGTTTTCTTTAAGCTTGGTTTTAAAGTCACCATGTTTTAGTTCAAAGGTCGAGCACCAATGATGATACATTTGAATGAACGAAAAATTAAGATGTTTATCAACGATAAAAGATGATACCCACAATGAATTCTAACAGACAAGTAGAGTATGTCATACTACTACTATACTATTACTACTACTACTACTACTACTACTAAATGTGCAGGCGAGCCTTGACCTAGACAAACTCAAGCCAAGGTTCCGGCACTGAGGCCACTGGCGGTCCCATTGTGCCATTCCTGCTACCTAGACATCCATGAAGCCGAGCCCTTCAATAAAGGCCACAACATTTTTCAATTGATGTCTGCTTGTGTCTCCAGGAGCCCTAATAGGGACTCCGAAGATTCGCCTGCGTAGTACAGCCCAGTGTGGACACTCTAAGAGAACGTGGACTGACGTTTCGTCATTCATGCCGCAACCCCTAGATAGGGAACTTTCCCCTACTCCTAGGTGGTGGAGGTGCTTCGTCACACAGCAGTGCCCTGTTAGGAGTCCTGCTATCTTCCTTCCTGCTTTTTGCTATAGAATATGTCATAATCTAACAAGGAAATATTACGCATATAGTTGATATAAAACAAGAATGATGAAAATGCTGCAGACTTCTACAAAATATTTAGATTTTTTTTCCAATCGGTCAAATTTGATCTAATGGAAACTGCAGCTTGAACAAGTGGCCCTTAATGTTTCTACTATACTTTGTTTTTAAACTAAACAGACCGATTTTAATACTGACAAAAACATTTGTCATTTTTTGTTTATTTGTTTAAAAATATTCATTAATTCAATATCTATTACATTACCACTTTTTTGCATTTGTTGTTTCATTTTTAATAAAGTATTATAGGTATATCCCAACAAAGTTCCCAATTTATATTATTTATTCATTTTAATGAACAAAATTTATAGTCCATGCTTGGTTTTTATTATTAAATAGTTTTCAACTAAAATCTCATTTTCACATTTATTTTTAAATACATTACACTAAAATATTATTATAGTATTTTTTGATATCAAAACATTTGTTTCCTTGTAGTTTGTGCTATAATTAAGCCTCAAATGTGAATAAAGAAGAATTTAAATTAAACTTACAATTACATTCTCGACATAGGTACCTAGTTATCCTCAAATTATCAAGAAATTTTGCGTAAACTACTTGTTAAAACCATACATTTTTTCACAATAATGTTAATGTGACATCACAAAATATTCTTCTTGCTTATTCTTCATACAATTCAAAATATTTCACTACGTTAATTAAATTTAAAAAATTCCATGTAGATAATCGACCGCTTTAGCGTATTAGGGTAAATTACAATATTTAATTAAAAATTTACAGACCCATCTTTGATCATTACTTTTGCGCATGTCATCAGTTCATTTGTGCATTTAAATCCCCCCCAAATCCGAATTTATCCAAGCAAGCTCTGATTGAAATTAACAAACGATTCCATCAATAAAATAAAATCTCTAACTCTAAACCAAAACTTGATAATTTTAAACGTTAAGCAGGTGTTAGATATCACTGTCGGTATAAATAAATTAATAAAATGCTCTGGCCCTTTGCAAAAAGATCTACCTGATACCTTTCGGAAGTCTAGGGGCTCTATAGAACTCCTGACAGATAATAAATGATGACAAATTACATAGTGCAGTTGCATAAAACTTTCTATTTCTACTAATCCAAAATGCAATATACAAGCTAGGTACTCAATTTTAAAATACATTCTCATCAAATTTAAATTGATATACTCATCTGACCAAACATCTGGACATTATATAAATCCTTTGCAGTCAACACTTTTTAGTCGCATACACTTTATTAAATCAAGCACAAACTGACAAAAATACTTATCTTGAAAGTTCTGGGAGTGTTATCACAAAGAATTTAGTAACTATGGTTGACATGATGATGACATTGCAAGAAGGGTACGCTAGTGATGACGCCGACGCCCCAATAGCGTCTATGAGCGCCGGATTCTGCGAGGGATAAAAGAGGGATGTGGATGATTCTTGCTCTTCTCTGCGTACACTGGTAAAAATCATAATGGTAGATTAGTTTCAGAATGGAATGTTATGATTGTTGAAAATATGTAATGTACGGAAATAGTATTATTATGCAATGAGCACAAAATGAAGCCCATTTTGTTGCGAATTGCATACTATACTTTTTTTATGACAACATATCGTTCACGTTTAATAGATGCATACATTGCAAATACTTTGAAATAAAAAATTGATAATATTCCATTACTCCGAATTCGCCGCTAATGGGCTTTCTATCAGAATTAAAATATAAACTGAAGAAATATGTGAATATTTTCTTTATTGCTATTTCTAATAGGTACACAGAAATAGAAGCCTTTGAAAATGTATTTATAGAAAACAACTATGAAATTACTCCTACTAAAACTTTGACAGAAATGATCTGCTGACATTTCATCAATTTGTCGCTGGACGTCATTATTTGACAAGCCGTAGTCGGCGTGATTTTAAAGTGAACCTAGACCTAACATGAAATATCCCATTTCGCATTTGTTGCTTAGCAGCTTGCCTAGCAGCCGATGCAAAAATGAAGTTCTGTACAAAATGTGCTTGTTTATGATTGAAATTACGGTTATAAAATGAACATTTATCGAGGTTGTCGTAGAAAAAATAGTTTACAAAATTGGCTGTTGGTTAAGGCAACATATAAATATTTATCGTCCCAGATACTTGTAATTACCAATAAATCGATCTAATGGTTGTATATCAGTAACTATCTAATAACTTCCGGAAAAAATATTTCTCAGTAATAGTGGTCTAGTAAAAGCTCTAGATATAATCTCTGACTTTGCACTTTTGCGGCATTTTGCACCATTTTGTTACGAATTTGATTAGTATTAGTTGTGATTTACAATACTTAGATGTTTTTATTCAAAATCTTAACAGGCAAATATTAATTTCAATTCGAAAATGTCTATACTATATGAAAATTAAGATTAAATGCAATTGTTCCGTAGTCGATATAATTGTTTCATCTTTGCTTAAAATCAGTTGATCTAAACCAAAGTTATTTATCCAGAAGAACATTACCACTCTCTCCCACCCTTTATTTGGAAAAGTGGAAGAAAACGTACTATATCAAGATTGTCTATAATAGAGTACACGCATATTTCATATTTTGCTTAGATATTAATTTGTAATAGTAAAGTTGATATAAAAAATAACTAATAATTGGAAATAAACCAGTTTGCATTGGAAATTACTTCCAAATTTTAAAATAAAATTCAAATTTTAATGCACTCTCCGACCCCAACCCGAGGATTTCCGAACGCTACCGATGATACGTGTGATGTCATACCATTTAAAAGACGTTGATTTACACTCTGGAATAATGCAATACTTGGAATACGAAGTGTCTTTTTTCGGCTTTATCCATTTTTGAAGCTTTCAGAAAAAATTAGGTCACAAAAACTCAAAGCGCGATACATGAATAAGAACGTAAACAAATGGAGTGACGTCAACGGATGGGGCAGCCATCTTTATGACGTAAAGCGTGTTTTGTTTTATGATTTTTAAAGTCGTTTTAAAAGTAAAGTTTATATTTTTTTGAAAAAATAGGCATGCAAGGTGTTAGGAGACCTGATAAAGCGTCAATTCCCATCAATAGCAAAATTTATGCTTGTACCCAATTGAATTCCCTTTCTAATTCACTCACCTAACACCTAGTATAATTAGAAATGTTTTTCGAAAAAATTAAAAATTTTCCAAATTGCATATTTCGGGAGATAATGGCGGGAAACCGTTGTTTGGGGGGCTTAGGGGCCATTTTGGACCCTTAGCCAAGGCGCAGTCTTGGAGAATTTTTTTTCCCTTTGAAGTAGGTACCTGTCAAGACCTACAAATCAAGCCAAAAAAAATTATTGGACAAATATATTGATAGGTTTGCCCCTTCAGTTACTGGACTAGGGAGAAAAAATGATGTATTTAGTTTTTAGCGATTCTAAAAAGTCTTCCACTAGCGAAGATTTTATTTAAATGTCAGTTATGACAATTCAAAGTGAGAATATGGATAATAAGAAGCAATTTTCCTGTATTTTGCATCCTCAAGCAGAAAAAAATTGTACTTAATCTGATAGATTATTTCGAGAATGAATGAATGGAAATTCGTCAACCAGTATGCAGGAAACATCAACCATCATTATTTTCTCCGGGTATATTTGTAATCTCACATTTTGGTAACCTCTGTGTCTTCTGATTTGATACATATGGATGACCTTTGAGCCCGCACGATAAGAACGCATTTGACTATATATATATTCAAGAGATCGGTTTATTGGTCCACTCGGTACATCATTTTTATGTCTCGAGCTGTTTTATAAAATATCACTACTTCGATATATCGTCACACATATAAGGAATATTTAGATAAGAATTTCGAAAAAAAGATAAATTTAAAGTAAATTAACTTTTAACTGCCGGTTTTCAAAATTGTAAATATGACCATTAGTAGGTCATTAAAATATGTTGTTATATAAAATCGATGGATACTACAAAAGGTGAAAGAAAGCACGAGAAAATTAATTTTTTTTCAATTATGGAACGACTTTAATGAGTAATAAACTACTTGCTCCTATTTTTGTCGAGTTGTTTCCGGTGTGATTTACTTGTCTAAATTTGTATCGTTAAATTTAACAATAATCTTCTTGGTAACATTATTTTTTTCTTAATTAAAACATCCGCGCAATTTTTATGTTCCATGGTTTTGTTTCTGCTTTAAAAATTTTCCGTGGCGTCACCTGTCATAGTTCTTTTTTTTGTCGGGTGGAACGCTCATGCTGACTGGGTACTGTTTCTGCGGCTCCCAGTACTGTTGGACTCTGCATAGCACATAACTACACAGCCTACCAACCAAAACCACCCCTAATTCTTCCTCCTACAAACTAGCTTGCCAAATTAACTCCTCTTCATTTTTCATTTCCATTATTTTTTCTACATGATTTGATATCCACTGTCCTTCAATGCTGCACTTTATTATTTCTCCTATTATGTTATCTGGTGTTTGTACTCTACCTATTTTCAGATTGACCTCACTCCTCTCCTCCTTGAATCTGATGCATCCAAACATAGTATGCTCCGCATCTTCTCTCTTACAACATTAGATGCTATCGTCATCCATTTGCTTTCTTATTTTTTGTCTATATGCTGCAAATGCTCCATGTCATGTGTAAAATTGAGTGTTATGATAATTGACTCTCTTGTGCTCGCAGTCTTGGCATAGTCCTACACCAAACAAAACCTCCTTTCAACCTTCTAGCCTCATAAACTCATAATTTTGTTTAGAAATTTTATAAATAATATAGTACATTGTCTAACAAGAGCGCAAAATATTTTTTCTTTATTCACGACCGAAAGTACGTAGGTACTTGCTGCTTCTGTTGGGAGGCAGAAGTAGCAAGTACGTACTTTCGGCCGAAAATGAAGAAAAGTAGTATTTATACAGCAACGGACAAAAAGTTTGAGAGCCCTGAACTGCGCGCCATGATCATTCATTAGGCATACCAAAAATAAATACCTACAGCAAATTGTCATTCTGCTTATCTGTAGTCTGTGGTATCTAATAAATAAACCCGCAAAACATTGCGACTTCCAATTCGCTGCTGGGCAATTACTGCCTATTTATTTATTGTCAAACTGTCGACGCCATCTTAGCCGCACCACTATTCTCATTATAGTTTTAGCAGTTTTCCTTTATTTTTGGTGCCGGTGAATTTTTGACACATAGTATAGATAAACAACGTGTCATTAAGCCTTTTAGATCTCTTTAGTAAAATGAAATTAAATAATTCGGCAGTGTAGTTTTCTAAATACGTTATCCTCTGCTGGCTTTCCATTTTATCCTAAGTACTTTGCCATGTATTCTGTATAAATTGTACACTCAACGTTAACATTATTTATAATTAGACATCCACCCTTTTAAGAGCACTTATTATACAATGTGTATTAAACCTTATTACCAAACGAAAATTCCAAATTTTAGACATCAGTTTATGCTAATTTTAACTTTAATACGAAAAGGCTTCTTCAATAAGAATATGAAAACACTTCAACCTTAGAAAACTTGAAGTATTTTGGTCTCGTATATGCAATACTACCAACTTACTAATTGCATGTTTAGAAATGAAATCCAAATAGAAGAATGTGAGTTATTAACAATACAGTTCAAAGAAACCGTAATGGACGTTATATATTTTAAAATATTGAATAATTAGCTTTTTAATTTTCTATTCTATTTTCTATTTTCTATTAAAGTTTTTCGCAGAAACGAATGACTCAGTAACATTTTTTTTAAAAAGAAGTGACATTTTTTAAATTTTATTTGGATAATGTATATTCAGGAGATATAATTTGATAGTAGAAGCATTAAAAACAAGGAAAAACTGTTGAATGAAGTTAATGTAATGCTGGAAGTTCCATGTGTTGGTATTTTTAAAACTATAATGATTCACCACTCGGTATGTACCTACAATAACGTTTTAAGCGACTCTTAGTCTGATCCAAGTGACAAAAATTGTTGAATAGGACAAACAATTTATTATGAAATTATCTGTGTTACACAATTAATTTTAAGATAAAATTTCAAGAGCTTCAGTAAATTAATTATTCAGATTTTGCAGATAGACCACCTGTTCTCTCTTAACAAGCAGTAAATAAAATAAAACAGAATATTATACTACACCCAATAATATAAACATCGGTTTGATGCTCGCGTTTGACAATATTCCTTCTTTCTTGTGCGTCAAAACATTTTATCAATGGAGGGAGCTCTTTAATTGTCATATACAAGCAACCCTTTTTTTGTTCCCCCGCCAGATGCGCATCTAACCAGTTTCGGTGGTGAAATATGCCGCCATCATCCAGCGATCAATACTCTGATTTCGGTTGCACTAATTTTCATTTTAATGCCAGATGTACGCGGACATTGCTTAATTTTTGGTGCAGTCCTTTTGTCATGTTCCAAAAAATTTATCTACTGTGAATCACAATTTTATTAATATTGTATTAATCATATCGATGTTCCTACTTTACGATTTTATGTTAATAACAATTATACAAAAAGTAAGAGGAAGCTTTTTGATTACTGTATAAACTTTATTTACTGCTGCAGAGAAATAAAAACGATTTCTCAGCTAACAAAGATCAAATTATTTAAATAATTAAGACATATTATTCTATAAAATGTTTAAAGCAGAATTTGCAAGAAAACTATGGAAGAAACTTGCAAATCATATTATAGATGCGAGGTTATCAAGTAAAGTGGTCATTATATAGTGAAAAACTTGCTAGGAAGATTCTTATCAACTTTAAGTTTTTCTTTATTCCTCAAAAAATTCATCCCGAACAGATATAATCCGCCCTATCCCCATTTAACATAGTATTTTTATTGCATTTGCAAATATTTCTTCTAGAAACCCACATAGTCATGCGTCAGGCTTTATACCCATTTGCATTTTATTGAAATCTGGCAGAAGTGTATTTCAATATTGTTTGTGGTTGGAAAATCAAATTTACATTTTTCTCTCGTTTATCGTGATGCTTGATATGACAGTGAGAAATCTTGAATTACGATTTTTTTTCTTGACTTCAAATTGAACGGAAAAGTTATTAAATTTTCATATCAATATTAAATGAATTATGGGTTTAGTATAAAGGGGAAAGTGAGTTTAAGTGTTTTTCTGAGAAAACTACCAATAAAAACGTTTAATCAACCAATTTGTTAATTGAAAACGGTAGTAGAGGCTTAAAGCACTGGTAGCACCACTAAATATCCTGTCCAAAGATATTCTGCATAAAATAACCTGCCAAAAAAACCCCGTCCAAAAATATCCCCAGCCAATAAAATCCTGTTCAAGAATATCCTTATCTGAAAATATATCTGAGCCAGATACAAGTCTATTACTTGGTTTAAGGAGGGTGAATCCAATTATTATATTCCCTTCCCCTTCTTCCCCTTCTTTCCCCTTCTCCCCCTTCTTTCCCTCCAATCCAATACTTTATGAGGTTATTTTTGGTAGTGGATATTACGGGATGGGTTTTTTTGGCAGGATATTCTTAGACAGGATATTAAGTCCTAAGACCGAAGCACTCGGCGCCTCTTTCCTTGTTGAGATCTTACATTTCGTTAGTCAGCAACTAGGTTCTTCGACCAGAGGTTTGCTGTGTTCTTGCATTGGCACGTGGGTCCAGTACTTATGATGTATTGTTTGCATCCATGTACACTACCGAGCTACAGTTATTGATGTTACAAAAGCCGGTTCACAGGCCCGTAGCCAGGAATTTAGTTCGAATGGGCTAATCCTGATTCCTGATGAAGAGCAAACCTACCAGGGGTACGGGGGCACTTTTCAATGTTTCCACTCTATAGAATGAATTGTTTACTTCAAAACTCAAATCGAAAAAAATTGATAACATCAGCATTTGCAAAATTATATTATAATATTTATCAACTAATATTTTTGTAATCTTTTGTTTGATTTTTGTGATAATACTACAGAAATCTAATCTGCTACTCAATCACAAAGATATTCTCAGTATACCTACTAGATGTCGCTACTCGTTTACATTTAGAAAGTTGAACACAGAGGTCGATTTAAAAGAATCTTCTTTCTATGTTCGTTTTTAGAAAACGGAGAAGCCAACATTGTATTTACAAAAATAATTACATTTGTTAACAAATTGGTCATGCTTTGAATTTTGTTTCATCTTTAGATCTACGTGCTGCATCTCTATAGGTAATCCTTGAAAAAATCAACTAAAAATTAATATAAGTAATTAAGTACGAAATAGACGAAACAGTGGCACAATTTCATTACAGATGAGTAATTGCTAAGTGTCACTGGTTTAAATAAAACAAATATAGACAGATGCAAAACGCAGTTCCCGATGAAACCAAAATAAACCTTTTTTTTCAATATTTTCATCAACTTATTCAATTAGTTTTAATGTCTGTTCACTTGCGTATACCACATCATATTAAAAAATATTTATTTATATTTTTAGTATTGTACTGTTTTTATCCATATGTACATACCTAGACCCTTGTTAAAAAATTCTATTTACATTACAAACTCATTACCTTGAAAATTGTCCAATTTCATTCGTAATTTTGGTGAGAATTTGATCCCTTAAAAGTAATTTTCGTGTTTCTTTTTCATTTTTCTTCCTCACTGAACATTCACATATTTACATCGAACTTAGTTTAAATGGTTCTATTACAAAACCATCACATAGATCAGTTATATATTGATTGATAGTTTAAATTGATTTTTAAATATGAATAAATTCAAATTTAATGTACCTTCATTTGTTTTAACTCATTTACAAAAAAAACTGAACATTTTTACTGAAAATTCTGTTGTCAAACGACTCTATCTGTTGTAAAATATCAACTGAATCTAAAATATTTAGCTTACTCTCGGTAACTCTGTTCTCTGTAAGGGATGGACTGTCAGAACTGAAAATTTATGAGCCTATAAAGTCTAATGCCCTTTTTGTAGCACATTGTTCGGCTTGTGAACGTAGTAGTATTATACAAAGGGTGAATGAAAATCTCGCTTCGCTTTGGACCATAAACTAAATATTTTGTTTCTATACTATAATGTTGCATAGTACAGATGTCAAGTCCTACTCCCTCCTGTAAACTGTTAAATAAAACAAATACATATATATTTCTTACCATGAAAACATATGCCTTACCTACGTGACAACCACTACGTGTTTTTGAAGTGAAACTTTTTTAAACGTAGATTCGACAACAACAAGATCACACATAAAGTTATTCCATTATGGCAAGTTGGATTAAAATGGGGATGAAATTTGGATATAAGGAAGAAAATGGGTTAGTGCTGCGTCTTTCCCACTATTTTTGAATAACTAAATACCAAGTGAAATCTAATAGAAGAAATAATACGTCCCACTTCAAGATCATGTCAAGAATTGTAATATTTCAATAAATTTCATTTGCTAATAATACACAATGAAGCTTACGTGGACAGATTATTTACGGCAGTGGAAGCCGACAGAATATTTTGATCTAAACTAACAAGCCTAAAGTACGAAATATAAACATTTTTTAAGCACTTTTGCAATTTGACAACAAAAAATTATATTTTTGCTCCCCAAGTATATTAAAATCAATAAAAATATGGGAAATAATGGAGGAAGATACTGTTTTAGCTCCACATTATAATTTTTCCAGAATAACTTCACTTGATTGTTTCTAATTTGAAAAATACTCGCTAATGAAGTCATCAACATTGAATATCCAATACTCTCGACGTTCTAGGATTCAAAAACAGAACAGCTGATACTTCTGAAGGTATGATCCTGTCACTTGGAATGATTGATGTCTATTTGCACCCTAATTCCTCTCAATTTGTAAGTCTGAGGGTGAGAATAGTCATGTAACACCACGAAATCGGTTTAATCTTGCAACGAAGAGCTGCAAATTTGATAACTGTTTCAAAAAAAACCTTGGATGTCGAATCATATAGTAGGAGTTATTACAGATATGTTGAAAGCACAGATGTTATTACCGTAAAACGTTATTTTCTCACGTAACTTTGCTATGAAAACTAGAGTTACAAAAAAGTTGTTACTTTACATTTTTTAAAATTAACGTTTTTTTAACGATTTTTGGTTTTGATTTCTATTACAAAGGCACCACTAAATTGAGCTACCGACGCTGACAATAAAACTATAGATTGATGCAATAAGTATATCGAAACTACAAACCAAAATCATAATAATAAATACACTGAAAAATTTACTCTGTGGAATTGGTTATATTAGTCCAGTTTTCGTGATCTTGTTTATTCGGGGGTAATACAGTAATAACTCCTGATGAGGCAAATATAAATCTCCAGGTCTAAAAAATTATAATTTAGTTCGTTCCTGGAAGTAATGGATTCTTTTGAATAATATGGAATCTGATGGGGACAGTTGATAAATATTTAAACATAGAAAATATCAAATTGGTTCACATATAATACCAAATTCACTGACATAATGTCTTTACTCAAAGCTATCAGCATTCCTACCACCAGGTCTAGACTGCCGGTGCCGGTAGATGCATGAGGGGATTGACAGGTAGTAAATTGGATAACTATAAATATGGATGACAGAGTTTCACCTTCATACGAAGAGTTTACTGAACAAATTAGACCAAGTATTCTCAATCAGGCTATCGAAACTGGGTAAGAGACATTCGAAGACAGTTACCGACCTGAAGCATGGAGAAGGGCAATAGTAACCTTCATTCCAAAAACTGGAAAAAGGGACACAACAAACCTCAAATCCTTTAAACCAATTAGTCTAACATCGTTTGTACTCAAAACGATGGAAGAACGGAAATCCCAGAGAAACTACCTCTCCACCCATGTCAGCATGCTTACGGGGCAGGCAGATCTACGGAGACTGCAATGGTACTACTGACGGAGGATATCCGAGGTGCTCTAGACAACCAAGAAACTGCAGTATGTGCATTTTTGAACATGGAAGGAGCAATACTCCACATGAGGCTGTCAAAAGAGCATTAAACAGAAGAGGTGTAGACAGCACAACATCCAAATGGATGTCGGAATTGCTCACCACAAGAGTAGCCGAGACGAGGACGAGCAAAGACATTATCTTCATCTGCACTACCAGAGGATGCCCACAGGGAGGAGTAGCATCCCCATTAATGTGGAGTTTGACGGTTGACGAACTCTTGTGTGGTTTGACGGATCTCGGAATATCCTGCCAAGGATATGCCGACGATATTGTCATAACAGCCAGGGGGAAATTCGAGAACATCCTTCATGATATTGTACAAAAGGGTCTGAACTATACAAATAGCTGGTGTAGGCAAGTGGGACTTAGCATCAACCCCACTAAAACCATCCTGATAGCCTACACTAAGAAAAGGAAACTTAACCTCAAAACCATAAAACTTGATGGGAACGAGATTGAATGGAGACAAGAAGTCAGGTATCTAGGTTTAACTCTAAACAGTAAACTCCTGTGGAACAAACACGAAAAGGAGATTACATACAAGGCTTCAATGGCTTTAATGGTGTGCAGAAATCTGGCAGAAAGAAACTGGTGTTGTAACCCAAAAATCCTAAGCAGCATGTACAATGCTATAGTGAGACCAATCATCACTTTTGGTGCCATTGCGTGGAGTAGTAGAACTAGCCCATTGACGACGAGGGAAAACGTCTCCAAAATTCAAAGACTAGCCTGTATATGCGTTACAGGAGCAATGAGAACATGCCCAACGGCAGCCATGGAAGTGATTCTCAACCTCACCTCTCTACATATAATGGTGGAAAGCGTTGCAGAAAGAACAAGATACAGACTAAGTAGAGAGGTAATCATTAAAAAAAACACCTCCTCACTTCTTAGAAATCAGACAACCTGGAACATGCCACAAGACGGTATGATGAAAAAGTATAACTTTTCAAAGAAATTCGTTACGGAATTGAGCAGCAAGAAGGAATGGGATCCAAATACCATCACCAGACTTGGAAAGAATGCCATTCAATGGTACACAGACGGCTCAAAAGCAATAGAAGGAACAGGGATAGGAGTGTTCGGGCCAGGAACCAAACACTCTGAAAGCTTGGGAAAAGCCCCAAGTATTTTTCAAGCCGAAATCCACGCCATAAGCCAGTTCAATATTGATAAAGTATACAGAAGACAAAGGATTATCATAATGTCGGATAGTCAAGCAGCCATTAGGGCACTGTGTAATCAGTTTCAAAATGGTGTGGGAATGCCTGGACAAACTCAATGAACTAGGCGAAAACAATATAGTCACCTTACTATGGATTTCAGGACACACTGGAATAGAAGGAAATGAAATAGCAAATGAACTATCAAAGAGGAGGACTGAAATACGTTTTTGGGGGCCTGGATCCTTTTACGGAATCAGCCCCAATGTAATATTGGAAGAAATAAGTAAAGCCGAAAAAAAGAGAAGATCTGACAATTGGAAAGATCTAGTAGGGCTTATACAATCAAAGACTCTTCTGGGTGACTACAACCTGTTGAGATCAAAAGAATGCATAAGTCAAAGTAAAACTGCGCTAAGAGTTTTAACAGGGAACCTAACGGGACGTTGTCACCTCAATGGGCACCTGAAAAAGCTCAAAATAGTGGAGGAAGAAGAATGCAGATTTTGTGGAATGGAAGAAGAAACCTCCATCCACATACTTTCCAACTGCACAGCACCTAGGAGATTACTGGATAGAAGAGGAACATTTGCCTAAGTTGAAGCCTGCAGACATCCTAAAATTCTTCCGGGAAATAGGACTAAGTGAACTACCAGTTTCTGAGACTCTTCTCAGAAACTGAGTAGAAGTAAGGGGACACAATAGATCTTTTAGGTCTCAGTGAATGTCACCCCAAAATACATACATGCATACCGACCTGCTCATTGGACATTTTTAATCTAATATGGAATCTAATGGAGGGAGTTTATGAATATTAAAATACCTACAGGAAGTATCAGATTAGTCTGTAATTATTTTTTTGTTAACCCGCATAAGCAGAGTGTTTTAAAATCACGTCAATACCTAATGAAATATATGTTCAGGAAGTTAATTATCATTATTACTTTGGATATTATAACTACTTAGTTATTAAAAAAGGTAAATTAGAGAAATTGTTAATAAATTAGTAATTAATTTTCTTCGTTATTTGCTAATACTACATTTTGTTTCATTGCAAAAAGGTTGAAAAAAGTTTACTTGTTTTTTGGATCTTTATCGATTAAAGCTGGACTTTGGTCGCATGGTTAAAGTATGACTCAATGTTAGTACACAATAGTTCCTGCTTTGAATACCTTCATATTATCGGCTTTATTTCATTGTATAATGGTTTAACAAAATTTTGTTTAGTATGTACTATTGGTCAATAAAGCAGCTGGGTAAACATTCAAATTGTAAATATTTAGCATTATACACTAAGACTAAGTTTAAATTATGTATAAACTTTAAGCACACAATAAAGCAAATCTTGCCCAAATAAATCGTATTCATTTAAGACTGTAAGACATTTATAGTTTTACTATAGTTTATTTACGATAAAAAGACGATGACGTTGCAAAACAAAATATTGTGATGTTGCCAGCTGTAGTTTTTTTTTACTCAACGAAAACTAGAAATGTCAATCTGATGTTGGATCGACAGTTTTTAATAATAATGAATACAAATAGCGAATACTATTACTTACGTCTCTTTTAGCAGTAAGCGAGAGAAGCGGGCCCCCATTTCGGCATTCTCGTTCAAAATAGCTTAACAAATATGTTACCATCTCTTGATATTTACTGTTCAGCTGCTTCGGCATTTTATTAACTACACGCAATGAATTTAAAAGCACCAAAAACACTAGTAAATATTAGACGATGATCGAATGTCAATAAACGTCAAAACAAACTGGGGAATTTTACCAGTTGATCTGACAATGTCTTGAAGTTTTGCCAACCTGTTAGCTGTAAATTGCACTGGCTGTTGAGGATAAATTGTATTTACGGTTGGTGAATTAATATTTATTCTGATAAGCAGGAAAGTAACTAAAAATGACATCATCGTCTTTTTATCGTAAAAATCCTTATATGAGTTGTTTCCACAAAGTAAGGGTCTACACAGTATATTCAGATTATAGTTTTGTTTACTATTGTGTTTTCTCAGTGTAAATTTTGTTTATCAAATGGTCAATAAACAAGAAGATCCCAAATAAAATAACATATTTTAATGATAAAAGATTTAAACTCTTTTGTTTACTTTCAACTAATAATTTTGGATTATATACCCACTGTTTACGATACACAAAATGACAAAACTTAGTTTTTCCTATAATAAGAAATTTCAAATGATTATTAACAAATAATACCTGGTATAAACAAATTCCATAACAGAAATATACCATATATTACTTGACCGATTTCATTAAATTGCAAGATCCGCATCATCGGAAATATAATTTGTGGAAATTAATAATAAATAAACAATGGTAAAAAATCTTTTGGACGTATCGTTGGGGAATTGCCATATCAATAACGCGTTGGGTAAAGAAATCAGGTAAGTGGATGGTACTTCAAAATAAATATGTCGGTATCACACTAGATTTCACTTTTTTAGTTGGAACTTAGTGTTGCGAGATATTTTTTTATATGCTATGTCTTCGATGTGACTCAGTTTTTCATTATTTCTTCCTGTATCAATAGTAGGATTTCTGGCTCTAAAAATACGCTTATTTTAGTTTTGGTAGATTTGGCATTAAGCCCGCACCAACAATTCTACACATATTGTGTAGAGGTGGCGAAATAACATCACAACGTACATCCTGTCATTAAGAGTGTGTCTATATTTGGTGTTATGAATGTAGAGGATGGATAAGCACCTTTGTTTCGGTATTCTAATTATTGTAGATTGGAGGCTAGCTGAACATTTTTTGAGGTTTCCCATATTTTTTCGAATTTCCGTACCCTTTACCACTTATATGTAGGTATCTTTTCTCACCAAATATCGTAGATAGTACAATATCCTTTTTTTCATATTTGCTCATTATTTAAGTGTTTCAGCTCTAAATTTCCAAAACTATGGGCTCTACAATTTTCTGAATAAGCGCGCGTACTATTACCTATAACCTCAATGTCGAATTTTCAAATTATCAACATCGGATCTTTTCTTTGACACTTTCATATAGAGAAATCCACTAGTTTGACATGAGTTTGACACCGTACAATACGAAAAAGCTTATAGAAAGTCTCCAAAGTTCATGATAAAAATAATATTTTTCCGAATTCTCGTACTTCTCACTTTCTCATACCTCTCTACAGTGGCGGCTAGTACATAAGCGCTATTGAGTTCCTAAAAAAGCTTGTAAGGCATTCGCATTGTCAAAATGATAAAAAAACTGCGAGCGCAAGCCACAGCTTAAGGGCTTTTTCATCTCGTATCGCATTCGCAGAAAGCTTTCACACAAGACGATAAAAATTTTTCTCCACGACTAAATAATAACGCACAAATTATTTTTACATATTTAGCTGCATAATGATATAAATTCTTCACACCAGTGAATAATAAAAAGAATTCACTCTCGTTAGCCAATCACATTCTAATATTATCAGAATTCACGCTAAAATGAATTAAAATGAATAAATCAAATCGTCTCTTTAAAACGTCAAATACCTAAGAACGCAAATCGCTTCTGACAGCGCGTCGTTTGAAACGTCAAAATAAATATAAACTTGTGATTCATTCTCAATGAATAGTAAATTTTTAAGTTGATCACGAGAGTCGTAGACCACTAAAAGCCTGTCAAAAATTGTATTACAAAGCTTAGTATCGTAATGACCCTGAAAATAGTCAGCTAGCTTTCAGTCTAATTATTAGACATCAAAACGTGTCAAAGCTACTACACTGTGGTCAGATAGAAATGGTATACCACGAACACCAACGTCAAAAGTTAATAGTTTTTCATATTTAATTCTAATTATTAAAATTGATACAATCGTACTGACAGGTTTTCACAATAACATCGATTTAGAACTCGTTACGCTGGGAAAGTTTTCTTTAAAATTACCTTGACAAATGAATATTCAAAATATCTGATGTAGAATATTGATAGTTTTAAATTTTTCGAAAATAGTTCAACTACAGTAAGGATTGTAATATCATCAAGATTTAAAAAAAATTTTCCCATGTATTTTCATAGATATACAGTGTGTTGCAATAGCTCGTTCCAAACGATATGCCTCTATATCTATAAGTTGGGGGCACAAGGGCAATATTGTGGGCAAATAACGAAAATAAAATGGAAATGATTACTGGTGAATAATCTATTGAAAATACTCGAATTCAAATCCACCCTTGTTGTACAAAGTACTGATTGTCTTTGCCGTTCTATGATTAGTTTATAAATTTTGTTGATAATGTTTGAAATTAATTTAGTATGAAACAAGAGTACCAAGAAATGTTTTCTTTAAAAGTAATGGATGTTAAAAAGTATCGAAGAATGAACAAAATAATGAATAGGCCAACTTAAAGACAGAAAAAGAGTAAGTGCAAAGTAAGAATGAAAGGTCAAAAGGAACAAGAAAAGCGATAGGAAATATCTAGATTATGGGTCAATATTTCACAGCTTACCAATTTTTCAAAAATCCCAATTCTGTGGTAATCCTAACAAGCCTTCATACTAAATAATAGAACTTAATACTTTTCACGTTTTAGAAAATAAGGAATCACAAACACACTTTGGAAATCTCAAGAACAACTAACTTTATTTTATAGAATTATTCATTTATAGAATAATAATATTTACTTTATAGGATCGTAAACTTTAAATTAGTTTAATGATTTTAATGAACATTTAAAAGGTTTGTATATAAGGATAATTAAGTAATGTTTGAATTCTACTGGCTTCTATAATCGTCAGTGATATTTTTAATGACTGCTGAAGCTGTCTCTTCAGTGTTAGTAGCTCAGGTGTCAAATTAAAAAGAATTCCAAGTAATTATATTAAATAATATTAAGTAATTATATCATTCGATTTATTTAAAATAATAAATTGGACTACAAGAAATAAGGAGTTGATATTTTCATATCAAGGGTTAAAAAAATAAGAATATTATTCTGCTTTTAATTAATATTTTAATTCATTACTTCTGTGAGCCAAATTATTTCTGATAATAAAATTAAAAGATTGATTTAAAAATACTTTAACACTCTTTTTCAAATGCTAAAATTTAATGGTAGATAACATTCGACAGGCTGGTTGATATGTGCCATTACCAGTTCTATCAGGTATTTCCTTTATTTTGTCGACACATTTCAAAAACAGTGATATCCACGTATCTTTGTACCTCAAGGCAGAAATATATCGTACAACACTAAAGTATTTTTGTGCTAGTAGTACGTTTTCAGTACCTAATAAACAATAAACTGAGTCCAAGTCTGTGAAATATTACAAACGAAGACAGTTTTATGCTTTTGTTTCTTAAAAAACCAATTAAGAAAGTGTGAAGCGGGAGTCTTACAATTAAGGTATATTTTTTATTAATTATTATATTTAATTTGG
This sequence comes from Galerucella calmariensis, assembly GCA_910591675.1. Taxonomy (NCBI): domain Eukaryota; kingdom Metazoa; phylum Arthropoda; class Insecta; order Coleoptera; family Chrysomelidae; genus Galerucella; species Galerucella calmariensis. The sequence continues at coordinate 263,202 of CAJUYG010000224.1, read as the reverse complement.
GTAGCATTGTGTTAAATTTCATATTTTCAAACTTGAATTGAATCGAGCAAAATAGTGGTGAATATAAAAAATATTTTAGGAATAAAAATGAATAATATTAGTTGTAAGCAAATTCATTGGCCAAAAGGACCAAATAGGTATAACTTCAATTTCTTATCGTTAGTCCAAATTTTTCCCAAAGCCATGCTTGGATGAAGTAAAATTTTATCCGGTCTGACTTAAAAGTGTTTTGAACTCATTTTTAAACCCCATTAGTTAGGGAGGCGAGGTCGCTAAATGGCGACATTCTCGAGCGCCGTCGAGACCTATCCAAATCGAAAGATAAAGTAATTTGGAAAATAAAAGCTCGTATGGTAAAAACCATTTTAGCGGTGGGTATTGCGTGTACGGTTTTTCAAAAATGTTTAAAAAAAAACAGTTACTTGGGCATTCTCGAGCGCGTCAGATATTTATACCACGTATGCCCCAAGTGCCTCTGATAACAACAGTATACTAATCTGCCGGTTTGCCAATATCTTAATCTGACGCGATCGAGTAATTCAGACCATCGATTTTTTTTACTAATCTGATCGTCTATCCTAGGCGCGCGTCATTGCCACGCTCGAGTATTCCCGAAAAATCCCCTATTCGCCTCCCTAACTACATCCACTATTTCATTCAACAATCTGTCTTTATATCAATTTTCGCCTTGCTTCAATTTCCTTACATTATTTGTTTATTCTCCTTTTCTCCTAATCCAATCATCAGTGGGTAATTCCTCTTCTTCTCGTATATAAGCTACTGTTTATCTATTCCTTTTATTGAGTAAATATTATTTTGGGTGGAAATAATGCGAGCCAGGTATAAAATTTAAGTATTTAAATACCTTATTTACCAATATTACTATTTGAATCGTATTGTGTAGAAATTGTTAGTTGTTGAACTTTTAATACACAATGAATGAATATTTGTAAACAACTCCATGTTAATCTTTCGTAAGCCTGACATTTAAAATTAAATCTTTTAGCGCCCTTTGATGATGACGCTGTTTAGTTAGTTTTTACATTACTATACACCTGCTGTGATTTTATTTTTATCCATATTTCAAGCGTTCCAAGAGGGGATTTGGTGAAAATTCTAATGCTCTTTGAAAAAAAAAAAAGAATATTAAAAAAATGCACTGTTTTAGATAAGAATAGTTTCCAATTTTTTGATCAATTATCATTCATTTTTTGAGAAAAATAAAGGCTATTAAGTAGCCCCAAAAACAAAAGTCGCATGGATTGGTATCGGGTGATCTTGAAGGGTCATTGACTGGCCCTTCTCCAATCCATCGATTTCCATACGCAGTGTCAGGATATTGACAGACTAATTGAGTTAAATGAGCTAGAAAACAGCTTTGCTTTGATCATGTATTCTGTCGCGTCATCAGGTGAATTATTTAACAAAAATTTAAGGTAATCCTGTCCAGTTAAACGACCAGGTAGCTCTGGTTCCAGTAGTTGATTCCCGATTACATCTTATCCAGACATTTACGCTAAATATTTGCTGCTGCTTTGTCTCAGTTATGACGTGCGAATTTTTACCAAAGTAGACATGATGATTGACCAACTAAACCAATATTTATCTAAAAATGTATTTTATAGGGGCGTAGGTAAATTGCGCAAAGTGGTCAAGAAGATTCCCAAATTTGGAATGGGTTCGTCAGGTAGTTGCAGTCAGGGGATTAAGTCTCTGTATAGGTAAATTGCGCACAGCGGTCAAATTGTATCCTTAGTCCATAAAAATATCAGAAAATAAGACAAAAAACTAAAAAAAAATCAAGAAAACCAAGGCACAAACCCGGTTGATCGAAGTGTAAATGCAAAAACTAAACTGATCTATGTACCTACGTCTCAAATTTTTATCATAAAGTCATTAGGGGATAATCCTTCGAAATCTCTGGTAACTTTTAAAATTCGTGGAATCGGTAGAAAATTGTATGCCATTTACCTAGGCCCTAAACATTTTGGGTATACCTGGCTACAAACTGATCGCTGTTCGCAATTTACCAGCCCCGTTTTATAGTAGTCATTGGAGGCCAATGCTTCCTAGAGCTATTTATTATTATTATTAATAACTCTTTAACTTCAAAACTCTCAATGGCCACAAAAGAACTAACCAGAAAAGGAATTTCTGGCAAAAACATTTCAATCTGCACTGATAGTAGACAAGCCCTATTAGCCTTGAACAGACAACGTGTCATATCGGGGCTAGTACTAGAGTGCCACCAAGATTTTGCTAACGCCTCGGCAAATAACAATATTATCCTGAGGTGGGTTAAAGGTCACGCGCACGACAGTAGTAAAGGAAATCGCATTGCCGATTCTTCACCCAGGAAAGCGGCTGGACTAAAAATGTCAGGACCCAGTGACACTTACGTCCTAACGACTTCGACAATTGCGGAACTAGCCAAACGTTACACCCATGCTCAATCCCTTAAGAAATGGGATGGAATTGAAGGACAAAGTCTTACCTGCATCACCCTGGGCGACCCTGGGAAGCTAGTGTCGAAGAATTATTTTGCGATGACCAGGAAAAACCTACGTTTAACAGTAGGATTTCTGACTGGCCACTGTCAACTAAGGAAACACCTCCATACTATGGGACTAGTGGACACACCTTTATGCAGGATGTGTGGACAGGAAGATGAAACTGTCAGGCATGTCTTATGCGAGTATTCGGAATTATCGTCAATAGGAGAGTGTGTGTTGGGTGAGTCTTGGCCTACACCTGCCGATATAAAGGAGATGTCTCCTAGTGACCTGTCCAACTTCCTGTGAAGGACAGGATTGACGATGACCTAGGATTGACGATGAACTCCTCGAGAGGATGTACAATGGATCACATGTTGCCTAAGTGCTGTGAGCCTATACTCACCCTCCCTACTCTACAGATACAGAGCTTCAAAGCAGTCTGACGTAATGTTAATTTTTGTTTATTTGTCAAAGCCTGATCTAGAATCTTTTAGAAGTTTCGTTTGGTAGGAGATAGTCTGGACACTCTCTATAAGCGTACAAACTGCAGTCACTGGAATGCACTGGAACACCACTACGCTATTATTTAAATAATTATAATTAAAAGTTTATTAAAGTAAATATGTATTTAAATTAAATATGTCAGTAGTGGATAAGCAGCTGCCGATATAAGATACATGTTGAAAGAATTACTCTTACATTTGATACATTTTAGAATTAAAAACCTCAAATTAATTTTTTTAAAATAATTTTTCGGTTGATATTTTATTCCTATATTATTTCCTAACTATAGAATATAGAAAAAATATTTTTCCAAACCAAAAATATTTTTTTAAACCAAAACAACTTTCTAATTTCAACCAATAAGCTTTTAAAAATAACTACGTCACATTCTAAGCGTAACTGCCGGAATTAAACAATATTAGTTGAAAATGAGAATGGTGAAGTTGGTATTATTTTAAATAAAGCACATTGTATCGATAACAACAAATTTCCATAATACAAGAAGCTACTACCTGCTCAAGCGACGTGTTTGGTTGATTAAATAAAGGGGCGGGGCCTAATTATCATTATAAATAACTTAAACTCTGTAAATTTGTTCAAATACAGTTTAAAAGACTTAAAGATCATGTCGTCAGTACAAGAAGAGCAATACGGTAAAATGTTGCTCACGGAGCCAATTTCGCCGAGTTCAAGTGACACTACGTCTCCACCTTCGTATGGTTCCGTAGTTGATAACAACTATCTTATCCCTGTGAACGGTCAGAGCAGTCATTACAATCAACCATGTCTCAGAGAAGCTCAATCTCTCAACAGTTTGAAGGATGCTCACTATAGTGGATCATACAAGATAGAAGATAATATGGTAAGTTTAGAAAACTATTTATCAATTTGGTTATATATAGAATTTTTATTTTGCTGCACTGAATATGCTACTATTGTACAATTTCTGTTACTACTACATTTTCTTAAACTAAAAAAACTCAACGATTATTATGAATATAAGATGAAAAAAGACAAATCATGAAGTTAATATTATAAGACAAGTATACAAAGATATATCCCCATAAACAGAATAACGAAAATACATAACTTTATTATGAGGTAATGAAAAGAAGAATTAGAGTTCCATGGGAATGCCATGGAAATATAATACGAAAAGAAGGAAATAATAACAACAAAGATGGAAAACAGGGAGCGTTGAAGAGGTTTGGAATGGAAGAAAAACACTCAGTCAAAATAGGATTGGAGAGAAGAGAAAAAATTGGAGATAAGAAGCAATCAAAGTGTCTCCTCAAAATTTGTGTTAATCTTTCCGCTACTGTTAGGTGTATATATTACAAAATTGTTTCTTTTTCTACTTATAACCCATAATTTCAACTCTCATATTAGTTTAGTATAGTTTGCTATTTTTCCTATATTTGGGAATTTTCTCGTCTTCCTATAACTATTAAATAATTTTTCTGTTTACATTCTTTTTCTCACTATTGGTATTCCCATTTTTCGTCGGCTACTGTAACAATTCTTTCATTGTTTCCTTCACTCCGACTCACCTTTTTTTACTCGCTTCAACCGTTTTTCCACATATTGATTTTTTTCCTCATTTTCAAATTCTCTCCATGAATTGCTAATCTTAATATACAGTCTTCGCCTCCGACTAACTATTTTCTAATGCCTGCTGTATACTGCATGTCCCACAGTTTTCTAAATAGCACTTAATTCTAAAACGACTAGCAGCTTTATTTTATGAGCACGAACATGTTACGTTACGAAATTCATATCATAATTTGCTATATTTTTTTCATTTGTCATCTAAATGAAAGCAGTAGATGTTATTCTTACAGTACATTCTAATAATAATTGACAGAGGTGAAATGTTTCCAATTTTCATTCAGTTAGGGCGAGTTGTATGAAACACTTAAACTCGGTTTAATGATAACTGATGTTTAGAATGTGGCTCATTGATGTATTTATTATCAACAATTACATCAATCATCATCAAACCGAGTTTAGGTGTTTGATACAACTCGCTCTTAGTTTTATTTACAAATACCCTTAATTTGTATTGTCATATTAAACATTATGAGTGATTCGCTGTTTCAAAGTTTTGACCTGTCTTGAAACTTGTGGGACAGTCTGTATACTTTTATATATACGCCATAGCTCCACTTTTATCTTCACCCCGATTTCTGTCTTCTCTTTTTCATCTCAAATCCCTAATATAGAGCTTCCAAATTTGTCTGCTTCAGGATACCCTTTTCACGTCCTTAAGGAACGATCCTTAACATTGATATAATATAAGATCTATAATTTTCTATTTTTGGACTGGATATATGGAATATAATATACCCATTCCTAAATGTTTCTAATATAAATTTGATAACCCCCTGTATAATCTTTGGAAGCAATATTATATTAAATAATTTCATTTTAATTACTTCTTAAGTGGACAACTTTTTAGAGTAACAACAATTTCTTGAGTCGTATGATTCATGAAATACAAAGATCGTAATTTTCCCGTTTACAGAATGGATACAATTTTGTCGACATATATGTTTCTGGTATCTATTTGTTTTTCTTTCTTTTCGTTGAACTTTTTGTAGTAAAAAAACTTATCAAACCTGCTGTAGTTTTATCAGTAGGTTCTGTCTTTTCTTTTTAAAATATTCTTGGTCGTTGGACCAAGAAATTTGAAAACCAAAAAAAAAAATTATAATATTCGTAATGAAAAATGTAAACTATTATTATAAAAATCGAAAAAAGGAATCAATACGATCCAAAAGATGAGATTTTTTAAAAATGTTTTTGATTTTTTCTTTAATTAATATTAACAGTGGGTTAAACACATTTTTTAAATAAAAAAATAAATTTAACGTTGTATAATTGTAAATATAGTATGACAAATATTAAATTAATTTTTCTGTACGTAAATAATTGCACAGACAATTAATACTCAATTTAAGTGTCTTCTGTACGTTCCTTGTGGCATTACTTATTCTTTTTTCTCTTATTTTTTTGGGAATCGAACCACAATAATGTTTTTTATTTTTTTATTTCGACGTTTTGGTAGCGTTCCAGCTATCGTTGTCAAGATTAACTAGTAATGAAATAATTTTTGGTCCCTATCTGACTACTAAACTTTGTTGTCAAATTTTATTAAGGTCCATTCTTAGTAGATCACATCTCTGGTAAAATGTGAAATAAAATATTTTATCGCCAACCGTCAGTAAAGCCGTCAATTATCAGATTGATTTCCGGAAGTAAACAAACAGTTTACCTTCCTTCACTTTATCTGCCGCATTTGCATTTGGAGTGAAGAGCACGTTCCAGGAACGGTTTTTTCATTCCCAAAAAAATTCCCAAAAAAAATAAGAGAAAAAAGATCAATTTAAGTGTCCACTAAAAGTTTTTGAACAATCGGATTGCTTGCGTATACTCAGAGCCGCACTATTTTATATATTTTTAAAATTTATTCTATAAAAATACAATCATTATTATAGTTTCAGTCAATGGAAAACATGCACATATCCAGATGGGCAGAAAAAGCTGAAGATAACAATAATTTCTCATATGATCATCAAAATCAAATGGTGGTGAATTACGACAAACCTTACTTCAGCGTTCATCTTCCATTTGAAGTTACACCTCCATCGGCAGAAACAGTGGCAATGTTGAATTCTAAAGGTATGTTATTTAGCTTAACTTTTGTCTATTCTAGAATTTTTTGTTACCAACAGAATGCCTGATTCATTCACCTGTACCACCTGTATCACCTTCTAGCTAGTACATGATTCCTTGTTGAAGTTTGTTACATACAATAACTCTCCAAATTAGTGGTTTATAGTTAACTATACAATTTCCATTTACTTACAGATTGTGACAAAAGTCCTCGTTCTATTCCGAGCCCAAAGATGTCATCGAGTACGAACAACCCGAAGAGAGCTCGTACTGCGTACACTTCTTCGCAGCTTGTCGAATTAGAAAAGGAGTTCAACAGTAACAAGTACCTCTGTCGTCCAAGAAGGATACATTTAGCGACGCTCCTCAATCTCAGCGAGAGACAGATAAAAATTTGGTTCCAAAATCGAAGGATGAAGCACAAAAAAGACCTAAAGAACAAACCTAATTCACCAGACCAAAGGATCTCACCAACGAGATCTACTTGCTCAACGAACAATTCCAGCTCTAAGATGAGAGCGATTAAGGCTGAAGAGTCAGTAATAGTGGATAGATTGATTAACCATTCCGTGCAAAATCAGTATATACCTCAAACTATACCAAACTATAGCTCGCCTCAGTATTCTGACCAGTGGGATAGGGAAAGAACAAATTATTCCAGCCATTATGTAACAAACTGTGGTCCCAATATCTACATCGAACCACAAACTGATGCTAGTTACTATAGCAATATGAATTACTATCCAGTAGGAGGCTACGAACCATATCCGGATGATACCAAACCTTCATACCAGCCTTTATAGTCGAGCAAATCCTGAATTCTTATTAATTAATTTAACCACATATATAAAATTTATTTGTAGGTGAATCAGTTGATGGGTGCATAACGTCTCCAAATTGGCTTTTAACTTATTTGTAAACACCCAGTGCTCACTTATCATCAGAAACTAGTTAAAAATTAAGTACCTGATGGGAATAATTACAATTTTGTAATTTAAATTTATTTATATGTTGTTAAATTCAACGGAGCTTAAAATGGAAGGATAATACTAAGTTTATATTTAGTAACTTATGGAAAAAGTATCATTTACGAACAGTATATTTTACACAGTTCATTTGATGATTATGTGCGGGGTGGAGCATCAGATACACGGAATTAACTGCCTAAGCTGTTTTAATTTGAGAAATATTTTATAGGTAATCTGCGTTGGTTAAATAAGAGCTATTAAAAGTACGTAGAAACTTGGATTATATTTTTTGTTTCCACTTTTCACTTTGATCTATTATTTCAGACTGATAATGAAATAACTGAAATCAAAGTGAAGGAGTATTTACAAGACAAAATTCAAATATCTACCAATCACAGTAGATTTAATCATTATTTTTAACCTAAATCAAATAAATTAGAACATTGAATGATTTTATTTATTCATTCTTTTTGCCCCAAAAGGTAGGTTGAAAAGAAAATACATTATTTCTATAAATATGATGAATTCAGATTAGAATTTTGATACTGTTAATGAAAATTAAGCTCTTCTTTACTACGTATAACTATAGAAAGATATTTTTTCAATTTTTTATAGTCTAGACACTTAATTTTGTATATTATGTGAAGCCCCCCATTTTGAATAAAAATTTGTAACTATTTTTAATTTCAGAGTTCAAAGATGTATTCTGCTGTAACATTTTTTGTAATTAATAAATTATAAAATATTTTTAAGTTAAGATAATTTAAAAATATGTAATTTTTGGTAACGGTTTTGTTTAAAACAATTCCTTACATACGTCTAAAGAATCTTGCAAGCCCAAGAGTCATTTAATTATCCAAATTCAATGAGCACTTGTTTGCTTGCTTATAATTATTATTCACAGCTAATTTTGATTTGCCTATAAATTAACATTTTATTGTTAAAATTACTTCTCTACACTATTTAATTAATAACATTAATTTAATCACGAATTACAAATTGCATTGTCAATAACAAAAAACATATTGACAGCAAATACCTAAGGATATTAAAAAAATTTGTAATAAATATTTGTTAATTTACTCTGAAATTAAATAATCCACATTAATTGTAAATAAGGGGTGGGGAATATATCAATATAAAGAATTGATAATTTGATTTGAAATGAAATTTGTAAAAAAATGTGTTATCGATCGTATTTATATTCTTACCATTTTTTGCCAACGTCAGTAATTTATTGAAGAATCTTTTTTGGGATTGATTTTATGAAGTATTACGTATAAAAAATGGTTTTATTTAATTTACTTTTGTTATTTTTTTTTAAATAGTTGTAAATATTATACCAACAGTAAGTTTATTATATACAAATAATTTTGAACCGTTGGATATATTAGATCTTATTAAACTTATTTAAAAAAATACATGTTTTCTATTAGAACACCTTTTTGAGTTATATTTCAGGTTTAAAGGAGTGTTGTATTTGAAATCTCTGTAGAGCAGGGAGGACAGAGCCGGCGCTAGGATTTTCGGGCCCCGGGTAAGCGCCTTCAGGCCCCCGTCCCCCAATTTTTTTTACTATGATAAAAAAATAGAACATAATTGATGATTATTAGGTATTAATTCGGTACAAGATCTAAAGATTAACTAGTTTCAACTTTGCTTTGCAGTCTACAATATCATTTACAAATCACAGGTGCTTATGCTATCAGATTTTCAAACTTTTACTCTCCTTTAATCAAAAATTCAGAAACACATGACAGCAAAGTAGGAATCGGTGGTAATTTTTATCAAATCTTATTAATACAAGATTGTATGACACCGTTGAGACCTACTTTATTTACATAAAACAATCATCAATTTACACAATACAAACTTAATAAGAAGACAAAATTTAAAAAAAATAGAAGTTAATATAAATTGCCAAGTTATTAAAATAAAATAAAACCTTTTGTTAAAATTTGGAACTGGCACGTTTAATGCTAGGAGTAAAGTGCAGTATTGAAAAATTCACGTTGTACAATGATGTCGTGTCTTAATTGCCACAAAAATCCTACCTGGCGACTCGCGTTTAATTTCTATTTAGTTAGGAACCTGGGAAGAAGAGCCCGGGGTACCTTTGCTCCGCTTGCTCACCCCTAACGCAGGCCGGAGGATGAGCTTAGGTCCACGGCACTTAGGCCACATGTGCCAGTCAGAAATCCGACTGTTAATGGTAAGTGTAGGTTTTTCTTGGTCATCGCCAAGTATTTTTTCGACCCCAGGATCGCCCAGAGTGATCCTGGAAAATCTTCATCCCTTTTATCCCATCTCTAAGAGATTGATCATGGGTGTAAAGTTTGGCTAGCTGCGCAATTGGCGAAGTCCTCAGGCCAGATATATTTGGTAGATTTTTTGTAACAATCCAAGTAATTCAGGAACCCACTAATAGCTTCTTACAAAACAATAGTTTACATAGCATGACCCCTTGCCCAACAGAAACCACCATAGATTTTTTATATTTTTTACTGGGCTATTCTCTCTACCCTCTCGAGATTGAGATTGCTGCAGCCGTGTAGCACAGATTTTTGTTAATTTAATTTTCTCCTCCTTGGTTTTTTAAAATGAATAATTCTGTGCTCTGCTAGTCTTTTCTTTAAGAATCATTCTGGGCCTACATCTTTTCATCTACAATTTTCGAAATAAAAAATATTCATTAACAAGATATTTGCTTTAGGAGCTTCCAAGGCCGAGGAGTATTAACATTCGAAGTTGACTTGTCTAATAGTTTCAACTTCTGATTATTAAAATTAATTGTCAAATCAATTGAGACATAATGACCGAGCGGACACTTGACTTTTACAAATATATTAAAAATACATTAGGCCTGGAAAGTTGTCTTTATATATATATTATATATACCTCGTTGAATGAATGTTTTGAATATTATATGAAGAATATTAATATCTACTAGTTTTTGGAAATTACTTGTTTTTCACGTTGAATTTTTAAAAGTATTGGAAAGAGTCTCACGAGTCAAAATATGATAATTATAATATACTAGGTTTCGTTTAGCGGAAATCAAGAAAATTTGTCCTACAGAATTATTCCACATAAATTTGTTTTTTTTATTGGTGAACCATTTTACCTATTTAAAGCACTCTTCAGCGTGTTTAAATCGAACTTTCAAAAACGCGCGTTTTTTAAAGTTACCATGGCAACATCAACAACTCGAGAAACGAAGTTTAATTTACAGTTTGTATTGTTTGAGATATTAATATTTCGATTTTTCAAATCGGAGGAAATGGTATTTAAGTTAATACTATTAGTTCAAGTTTTTCTCATTTCCATGACAACGCAAGGTATACTGATGTAGCATCACGAATTCAACCATTTTACAATATTAGTTCTTATTTCCATTTCTTATGGTTGTAATAGTAATAGATACCAGTATTTATAATTTCAAAGTGCACCAATAAAAAAAATAGCGTAAAGAATTCGTGGATAACTGGTCTCTAAAACACTCTATTTCGCGCGTGTTTTAAAGACCTCAATATCCACTTATACTTTAATATACTATTTTCTCTGAAAACCTGGTATAAGGAAAATACAGGGGCTTGTTTCCTTTTCAATTTCACACACACTTGTTAGTTGTAATAACAATTTGACTTGTACACGCGTTCTTATCTATCTAAAATTCTTTTCACTTTGGTTTCAACTGAAACAGTCAATGTATAATATACTTTTTCTACTCTCACACTAGTAAATTCCATATTACCTACTATTTGGTTACTAAGTAAATGGATCATTACGGATACTGACACGTAATGACTAGCACGTAATAAAAAAAATTACGCTTCAGTTCTAGAAAAACAACAATTTATCACCAAAGCCTTGTCAGTCAATGGTTTCGAGTAACCATGGAAACGAGTTAGTAGAGGTTGTTTTGACGTTTAATTATTAATAAAACTCGCTGTCACTAGCTGTTAGTGTCAATGTACATGTTATTCATGCGTTTTATTTTTATTAATGGAGTTGTTCGTAGAAAAAGTATAGTACACAACTAGAGTTGTAAGCTTATTACATGCTTATAGAATTACAACACTCGCCGCTACGCGGCTCGTGCGCAACTTTTCTATTCGCATGTAATAAGCAACTTACTACTCTTGTTATGTAATATACTATTATCTACAACTGTCATGTAACGGGTACAATTTGACATTATTTTAAGTGTCATAATGACGTATATTACCTCACTAGTACGTTTTTGAATACTAGTACGATAATAAGAATCTAGACAATTATTAATACCAGAATTAAATATTTAAAATAACACTGGAAGCTGTATTATCAATTTCCGAAAGGAGATTGTCTTCGCTTGAACTCATTTTTATAGATTTTTGTTCATTCAACTTTGACAATTTGATGGGATAACTAATTTTTTTTATTTCCACAGATTTGTTTGTCTTTGTTGCTACGGTCACAGAATATGATACACAGTACCTTATGTTTGCAGTCAATATTATTAAAAATACGTTTGGATTGAATTTTCTTTCAATTTTATTATATAGGTACGGTTAATAATACTAATAAACAGTTGTAGATAAAATTTTGTACGTAACACGTGTGATAGGAATTATTAACGCACTCATGTGATTACACGACTGGGCCTACGGCCTCGTCCTGCAAACTTCACATGCGTGCGTTAATAATGTCCATATCCCACTAATTACGTAAATAACTATTATAAACCCATTAAAATAAGAACAATTCTATGGCTTGAAAATGTTCACAGTATCTTCATTACTATAACAATAATAAATCTAGAGTAAAATCATCACCGAAATTATAATTTTTTAGTTTGGAATGTTCCTCTAAAAAAATCTATCAGGTATCATCCACTGTTTTAATGGGTAGCCAGACTCAGCACATAAGGAATCGGTGTCCATCGTATTTAATTTTTTTTACGATGTTCAAATTCTCTGATTTACTATACTTATATACTGTACGGACATCCTGTATACACAGACAATGGGTATAGTCTACAACTGACAAAAAGTCGTATTTTTTTTATTTTCTTACATTTACTATCTTTGTATATGTGTTGACAATGTTGATGTATTGAGCTTATTAAAAATATATGCCTGCTAACAAAATTATATTATTTTTAAATGGGAATATATTTGTGTACATATTTCCAATCGTAAGTAGTCTTTGCATACACATTTTCTTATTTTTTTTATGGTATATTAGGTTAAAATTCCATCAACTTAGAATAATAAGAAATATTCATTGTATACACCTAGTGATATTGAACCATTGAATAGATTAGGCTTTTACTTGATGTTGAACCATACTAAATGATGAAATGAAACCAGTTAATTTGTTAAAATCTACATTATATTAAAATTAAAGTTATGACGCGTTTCGCTAACACAGTAGCTTTCTCAAACGAGTGGAGGTGGATATTGAATTATTTCATTTTCATTATTAAAAGATTTTTAATTGAAAAAATATAACTATCTACCAAATATTGAGCGAAAAAATTATTCAATTCAGAATTTTGTGTTACAGTGACAAGTTTCTAAATTGGGTCTTAGATATGCTGCCGAATTATGCCAAAAAATTTTGGTGTGACACTGATATGAAGATGGATTTTTCTTCTCCAAATAACCTAATAATTGACCAACAACCTCCATCAGTAAAGGCAGGTAAGCTCATTGTCGACTTGGGGTTTTATTGATAGGATATTGGTAATATTCAGTACTTGTACTTTACAGGATACCACCAAAATGAATATTCTACACAGCTTCAACAATTTCTTCCTCAAAAGCAAGGATATAAAAATGTTCAAAAGGATACACTACCTGAAAAGGAAGATTATCTGGCTCCAATACAATATCAACTACAAAGAAAGGTGAGTGCAAAAATTTATTATTTGGATTAGATTAGGGATTCTGGATCACTTTATCATTAAAATTGTAAACTCATAGGTAGCTGAAATTGAAAGGGTAAAAAGGTGATAGAGATATTGTTGATAATAAAAACCTTGACCTGAGAGACAAGCACTATTTCGACTGGATAAGTCAGCAGTTCAAACAATGTTAATAAATTTATAAAAAAAGCATGTGTGGGGGCGCTACAGGTACAATCCCCACGGATATTAATTTCCACATTTAAAAACATTCTTTAAGTTAGGTATAGTTATCAACGTAACAGTAAGAATTATCTATAATAATGGCTTCTCGGCCACAAAAACTAGGTCACAGGCCGCATGTTGACAAGCTCTGAAAAAGGAGTAATTTGATTGGATCTATATAAGTTTTTACCTGCAATTTTGTTTCATTTTCCTATGAGCTACAATTTTAATATGTTTTAGTTTAAGACTACAAAACATTTGTTGTCAAATTTGTTTAAATCCATTCACAGTAAATTATATCCTTGATAAAATGTGAAATAATATTCATGCAACAAGTGCGTAGAGTGTTTTTTATTAATGGAAGACACTTGATGCACTTGTTGCGTATAAAATTTATTCTACGTGCATGTAAAAACAAAAAAATGTCTTATTTAGGTTGGTCTAAGTTGTTTAAAAATGGCGTAAATTTGAATGTTTATGTTTCTAGCGTAGAAAAAATAGTTTATTGTATGAGATTCTTTGTCAACACATTTTTGCAGTCTTGATTACGGTAGCTAGAGCGCTACCGAAACGTTGAATTGAAAATAAAACATTTCCAAAAAAATTTACCAAGATAATAATTTAATTACTTTATTATTAATCACTCACTATATTTATATTTTTAGGTAGACGTTAACCAATCAAACAATCATCAAGTATCAGTATCTATACATGGTAAATGTCCAAAATTGAAGTACGTCAATTCAAATCCTCAAATATTGCAAGATACAGAATCACGAATAATTCAATACATTTCAGAACTTACAAAATCTAAAACGGACTTAAAAGCAGACAAAATAAGTATACCTCACTTTCTATGTACTCAACCTAGGAGCTTAGAGGAACAATCGAAACCTGGAAGGGCTCAACTCAATTATTTCTTTGAAGACTCTATTTTTTTTTCAAAAAATCGATGGAAAGCACCAGAGGTGAATCAGAGTCAGGAAATTTTCCAAATATCAAACATATTCACCACTAACGTATCTTATAAACCTCTGTTATACTACGGACAGCCTTGTCAGGCTAAAGCATACATACACCAACGATCTACTTCAGACATTAACAAAATGACAGAGTACAATAAAAAAATCGGTGAGGCAGTTCAAAGAGAGGTTATGTACAATCGTGGTTTTCAATGTATACTAGCTCCTTCAACAGTTAAGCGACCAGAACATTTGCGTAGTGGAGATTTTATTGATAAGAAAAAAGCTAAAAGTGTAGAAAAAAATACACCGAAATTGGAAGTGTACGATGTAGCTAGTGGTGCTGTGAAGAAAAAGAAAAAACTACAGCACTGTGCACCTTTGCTTACCTATGAATAGTATAAAGCTATCTTTTTTCAGGATGATCAAAATCCCATAATGGAAAACTCTTAAGCTACCTTCCCAATGTGTTCCCCTCTAACGTTCTTCGATATCCAAAATAACGTTTAAATTTGATTGACGATTCTTATAGAAACACAATTATATTTCCAACTTTATAACTATATTCAATAATTCATCTCTAATATAATAAATTTAAGACTCAGCATTGTTCTATAACTTTGGTGGATCGTTACGACCAAGATTCCTGTTTTAAACATGAGTAACGCTCTCTATTGGCGTCTACGTGAAACTAAAGCTTAGGATGAATGCCTGCTAGATGACGATAGAGTCCTAATATTTATTAAAATTGAATTTTAAATTATTAGACTACTTGTTATTATTTAATCCATCAGGACGTGAATCTGTTTGATTTTATTATGATGTATAAATCGAATATTTACCCACTAATGGTGATTTTATTTCTTTCATAGTGTCCCCTCAAATTTTCCTTTTTGCCTTTTTCCAGCTATATTTTTTTAAAGGGTAACATCTTACAATTTTATGAAAAAATATATTGGCAAGTCATAGTTATCTGCATTATATGTGCTAAAATATACTTTTTATTAGTTGATTACGGACTTAAACTAATTAAATATTTCTAAAATGCATTAAAAATGTTTTTTTATATTCAAACAATGATTTTGGCTTTATTTAATACCTTTCGAATGGCCATGTAAATTGTAGTTCATTTTTTTTTGCGAAAATGAAATTGTAAACGTAAACAGCCCACGATTTGCTGCAGGCAATATAGCTTCTAGCAGTGACTATAACAATATAATCACTGCTTCTAGCCAGAGGTGAAATGTGGTTTTTAAACAAATGTAGTATGTAATGCTTCCAAGTCCTTCTAAGAATTCTGTGTCAACAATAATGGCAATTTGATGAACTAGTTTGTATTGAGTGTATTCATATTTCTATATTTTGTTGAAAATCGCATAATCACTGCTATTTGGAAAGACGATAGCTTATTTCTTTTTTTGCAATTTATTTACATCAACAAGGATTCAAGAGAGAGTAAATAATTGTGTTTTGTGTTCGCAATTGGTATACTGCTGATGATATTATATCTTATAGGCTAACTCTGTAGTTTTTCTCTTATTCCAACACTTATTTTGAACATCTTCCTAATATAGGGGGGGGCAAGTGAAGGTAGATTACAACTTTTATATTTTTATTCTCAAAAATACATATATATATATATATATATATATATATATATATATATATATATATATATATATATATATATATATATGGTTGACTTGAACTAAAACTTAACTCTAATGTTGAAAATATGTACATGCCCTTTTATAAAAAATACATTTGTATGTACATGTACCTTTCTATTGGGAGAAAAGTAATAGAATATTTCTCCCCTTTTGTGCAAACCCATCTATCATTTTTTAAATGATTGTGTTTTATTTTTATTCACAAACAAACAAAGTGCTGCTTTGCCCCCACTTCCGGCGCCCATGTCTTCCTACTACTTAAATACTATTTTTCTAAACCCTCTAGTGCTGAAAAAAATTATTAAAAAATGCTTATAATTTGCATTGCACATTTTGTCAAATTCAAGAAAAACATTATAGGTTTGAAGAAAATAAAATGAAACTTTTGTCTTATTTTCACCCGCCATTTCGGAAAATTATGAGACAAGGGGTGGGTGAAAATGAGACATACCAATTTTCAGCGTTCATTTTGTTGCTGGTGGTCTGGAACAATTATAATACAATTATAATGTCTTGTTGAAAAAGGAGACATTTTTTTCAGATTTATTTCAAAAATTAGGTAAAATATGAAAATAATTTAAAAAAAACAAACATTTTTTGGATCCTTTTTACCCATTAATAATTATTTTCAATGAGAAAAAGGAAGGGAATACATATGCTCGATGTGTTTTTTTCATCATATGCATGAAACTATAGATATAATGTTGTACACGTCATTTTCTAAGAGCTCTTCTCAGTTCTTCTATGAGGGGACCCAGCGCCGCATTTAGACTTCGGTGGCCCATAGGCAGAGCATGTGGTGGAGGCCCTCAAATCGTTTGTGGTTAACTGTTGAAAGTTTCTATTGAGGTCAAGATAAAGAAGAAAGCAACTAAATAAGTAGGCTAACAATAAAAGAGATGTCTCCAAGCGACCTGTTCACCTTCCTGGGAAGGACAGGATGGACGATGACCTAGGAGGACTACTCCTCGGGAGGATGTACAATGGGTCACATGTGGCCTAAGTGCTGTGAGCCTAAACTCATCCTCCCTAATTTACAGATACTGAAGTTGGCTAACACAAAATTTATTCAAAATTAAACTAGAAAACAACTAAAATAATTTTAGTTTACCTACGACCCCCCCTGTAATCACTCAATAACACACAGTCGGCATCAATGTAATGTCTATTACGCACTGTAAAAAAGGCACAGCTGTAAAGTGAATCGCACGGCTTCCCTAGCAACTGTAAATAGAAGTCGCCATTTTATTCAAAATTTACTATTTTAAAACATTCGATAAAGCTACGAAAAGCCCAAAGGACTAAGTATGCATTGATTATAATATTGAAAAATGGACTTTTGATTATCAACAATATAATATTAATAATGATTAAACGTTAGTTCTGTAATGTGCTTCTTTCATTGGTAATAGAGTAATGGAGATGGAGGAGATGAAAGTTTACCAAGCACCTCTAATAATGTAACTGCTATTTCTTATTTTTCTTATAAATACAAGTACAAGTAGGTCGTAGGTATAGTAAGTATAGTACGTAAGTCGTGTTGTAAAACATTTTACGCACTCACGGAATTGTAAAATGCTTCTTACCACACCCGCTACGTAATATACTATTATCTATAGAAGCTAAATTATTTTTCGTCTGATTTTCACATCAATAAACGTATCGATGATATCGTCGAAGTCTGTTTCCATCAAAACATCAATCTCTAAACCAAAGAGAGTCAAAACATTTAATTTGTCCTCGGTCATGGAACTTCGGAGTTTATTTTTTATAAGCTTCAGTTTTCAGAAGGATCTTTCAGCCGTACAATTTGTTACCATTTCTTCCGTGTGGTGGCGGCCCATATGCAACCTGCCTGTGCTTAAATCCGTCACTGAGGGGACCTTTAATTCCTCCCAGTCTCAATTCTAGTAATCTCCTTCACATTTTCGCTGCTGTGCTTTGAAGTCAAATTCTTCTAGCTACTGCAATCACCTACATTATTTTTTATGTATCGGTAGTGTCCGTCCTGAGCTTTATTAGATACTTCTAATCCTTTAAATATGTCAAAACAATAAATATATGTTAGTTTTTTAATGAATTTATATTAAAATAAAATATGTGAGTAAACCAAAATAACAAATCGTCCCTTAACCGTTTGAACGGCATAATCCTACTGATTGCGCCACATGCATCAACTGATTTAAACAATAATGCCACTCACTAATACGACGAATTGATTTGAGTGATGGCCGCTGCGCGATCTTCTAGTCGTCGCCATATATCATCCCTATCAGTGAAGAACGCCGTGGAGGGAAACGAACAAGTGACGTCACGGAATCGCGTGTAAACGCTAGTCCTGTCGTCATTTCACCGATGTTAGCCCGTCGCTTGCGGTACAGATACATCATTGTATCCAAGCATGTTTATACATATATACCCTATATGAAGGTTTTTTAGAAATTGAACTCAGGAACATAATGTAATAGCTTGACTGTTATGGATTAATATTACATCTGATTTTTTGTGATATCATTATTTTAGTTCATTTCAAGACAAATTTGAACATATTATATGAGCTGCTATTATTTTTAAAATGGACAAATCAGCGATATTCAAGTGAATGTTCATTGATTATTTCTAATATACAAATGTCTTTCCATCCTAAGTATGAATGAGAAGCAGAGATGAAGTCACTAAATCTCTATCGATAAAATTTATTGACTCCATAAGAAGTTATTTGAGCCGATATGTAAAAGATTGCTATAGATAGCGACGTCTTCCTTATTTCAGCAAATGCTTCTGTCCTCTTATACCAAAGAAACATTTGTACTGCATGCTTCAGGCGTGAACAGTTTTTGTTCGGAATAGTATCAAGACGTGCCTAGAGGAGACCTATACAGTGGATATAGCTACTGCTCGAGACGTATACGCTCGTATCTATAATTCATTACGTCTGGAGATGTTATTTTCTTTAATTATCAACCCACAATAATCAATCCTAGCTATTGAAATCAAACGCGAACTAAATGTAAAATTTTTTGGCACACCGAAGTGCCCCAATCTTCAAACCAATATTGTATATTCTCTACGTTTATGCTCAACTATTTAATTCACTTGATTACAGTTTCCTATGGAGCAGGCAAGTGTCGTCGAGGACGTAGCATGGCATATACCAGAAATGAAAAAGAGGAGAGGAAGTCCAAAAAGAAAGTATGGCGCAATCGGTAGGAGGATCTGGTTTCAGAGAGAATAAGAAATTGGAATGAGGTATTAAGAGGAAAAAGAAAAGAGAAGGTTATATGCCCGAGGGCCTGCTGCTACTGCTTTTAAATAAGTAAAACAAGAAGTAGAAACAGAAGTATTTAATAGAATTTCTCGAATAAGTAATAATCAGAGAAATGCGTTCTAGTTTTGGAAATCTTGATTGCGCATTGGAGCAGTTTATCCATTGAAATAGTAATTAATGATAAAGTTGTTTATCTTATTTATAGGACTAATAATTGTTTACATAAGTAATCAGCAAGCTTTTGTTGATTCTGGACCTATAGAAACTTTAGTCACATCTCAAGGATACAAAGTAACATTTCAGGCTTGAAGGAGAGAAGAGCTGAAACAGGACAGGATTCAGAATATTTTTTCATTCAAAAATATATATATTTCCCTCGTATATTTTGGATTAAATCTTAAAGTAATTAACACTAAATGCATTCATCTTTGACTCATCAATTTGTAGATTCTGGAGGGCGATCTTCATAGGTTGAAGTCTTTTTTTTTAAAGCAACAGACACCAACGCCCTTCAAATGCTTTCCACTGTCCACAATTTACACTAAATTTTCCTTTTTGTCTTCGTCCACACTTCTAACACGACCTCTATTTACACTTCGCTCGGGAATGCCACGTACAGAGTTCATATATTAGTTATTTTTTCTTTCTCTTTTACATCTATATCTCGGTGACTCAAATCAACCACACACTTTTTCCAGGATTAAAATATATCTCCGGAGATGTAGATTTCCAGGTTCAATAGTTGGTTACAACTAATTTCTACTTTGTGAGGTTATTTGCTGCTAAATTATATGTCAATTATTTTGGTAATTACTGAACAAAAGTCTTACAAAAACTTGGAAGCGGAAAAATGTTCCGTGGAGGTAGATGTACAAAAATAAGGACATTCTACTTCAATTTTCCCAAATTTTTTCAAAATCCTATAGCTGAAATTAATTCGAAATTTGTTTAGAGCAAAATACGACTCTGAACTTACAAAGTGTAGCATATATACATACAGAGGTTGGTTGTATAGTAAGTATAGTGAACCGGAGTGGAACCCCGAGCCCGACGGAGAGAAAAGAGAGAGTCAAGGGTGGCCGAGCTCACAGCCGTCCTAGATCATCAATCATCCTGAGACAATCGCGCGGCGCACAGCTGTCGCACACCCCGACACGCTGTCAGCCACCGGCCTACTGGGTTTATATTAGAAGAGAAGAAGACTCTTGACTCTTGATACTAGATGCATCTCAACTGATAGTGAATTTCAGGAGGATTGCACCTCGCTAATTAAACTGTTTCGGTTATCTGATCCATAAAGATGAGCAAGTATTAATTAAACTGATTACTGCTATTCACACGATAGTAATTTTAAAGCAAATTATTTCGTTATTTATAAGAATTTTCTATTGAATTTATCGTTTTGAAGAATCTTATATACATTCCCCATTCTGAAAGACAGTTTGATTAACATATATCCAGGAAAAACTGAAATACGGAAACAAGGAAATTTTAAAAGCTACTTTCTTCTGCGACAAACATAGGTATTTAACTAATAAAGTATCAATTTCATAACCAGTGGTTGGAAGTAAATACACGCTGATATATTTGACGAAGTTTTCGGTATTAGAAATGTTTTCATCCATACATAGTCATGATTGCATACAGCATTGCACCTAATGACAGGAAGAAGGTGGAATAAACATAAACAGTACATATTTACGAAGCACAAATTCACTTTTCTAGCATGAAAATTGTTTTATTATAACCGCCTACAAATACTAACAAGCTATAAACAATAAATAAAACATTTGGAATTTTTTGTGTATACAAAACACATGACATGCAGTGAAGGATTTACAAATTTTCAAGGTATAGGCTGAATAGGTATATTATTTTTACAATGCAACAATTTGGTTGTAATTGCACGTAATAGTTATTTACGTAACTAGTTTAGAAAAGAGCGATATTGTTCAACAAGTATAATATTTGCCAAAACGAGCGCTAGCGAGTTTTGCAAATTTTGCCTGTTGAACAATGTCACTCTCTTCATAACGTGTTTACGTACAACGTTTTATCTAATTCCGCGCTTTAATAATATTTAATAAAATCTTCAATTACAATGGTAAATTTAAAGTGGATTCAAATGGTGCTAGAAGTATTGTTACTATGAAGTATTCACCCAGAAAATTGACTTACTTTAAATAACTGTATGCTTAATAGTGTTGTTTTCAATGTTTATAAATCTTAAAATACTATTGAATTAAAATAATGGGGTAATTGTCAGCTTAAATGATGAAATAATTGTCAGTTTTGACAGTACCTAGTTAATTAATTATGCTTCGAAGCCCAAACAATTACGTGAAGTTTTTACATAACTACTTTTCATAACGGATATATGAAGGTTATGAAAAATGTGACGTTACCTAACGAAAGAAGTGACTTAGAGTGTCACATTTGATAGCGGAATTAGATAAAATAAATTTCGGTATATTTTTGAGCTAATCGACGCTCAATCATGTATGGGCGGGGTAATGGGGTATTCAGTAAATTATTCGTTATATTCGAATAAAAATCGAAAAATTATATACAAACCGTCCAGGTCGTAGCCTCCAACCAGTGGTAAGACTGGCATGTATGGGCTGTTAGTGGGAATAAGAGGGGCATAGTTTTCACAATTTCGCTCTTTTTACCCATTAAAAGTGTGGACAAAGGGCGCAGAGGCGAGAGGCCGATTACTGGTTGAGGCGCGGCGTACTAGCTGTTTTACTTCGTCTAGAATATGGAAGTTTGCTACTCTCGGAATGTGCAATGACAAGTGAGAGAGAAAAGTCATCGACAAAATTTGCTGCAGACATCAGAAGACCGTCATAGAAAAATATTTTTGATTTCTATGAGGTAAAAAAAAATTCGTTCCCCAAATTTGCCGGCCCCAAAATCTGCCGCCCTAGGACCGAGCCTACTCAGCCAGCTGGTAAATCCGCCACTGATGACAAGACAACGACATTTGACCGTCGTCATCTGTCATTGAAGTTCCATACAGCGCCATCCATCAAGACGGTGGGACAGCTGAACTAATATACAAAAGTGTCCGTTAATTTGCAGAATTTTCCGTGCAAAAAATCTCAAAAAATACAGTTAATTGAGATTTCATATTTTCAGAATTCTCTGGGATTTGTTTTGGGGCTAAGGTCTTGGCGTTCAAATTGGTGACCACAAATTGTCAAAATCACACCATCTCTTAATGGCTTATATCTTTTCTTATAACAATATTAAACTTGACCAAAATACCTACCTCATCCCGAAGACAAAGGTCCAAGTTATATTATGTTTAAATTTCAACTCTTAATTTTACTGAATTCTTTAGATTTGTTGCATAAAAAATGACCTAAATTTTGTTGCAAGTCAGGTGTGCCAACTGTTTTGAGCTGTCTAAATTGTGAGGCTTCTCTTAAATACGAATAGTTTTATTCTGAAATGACTGGAACTGGATTCCTTGGTTTCCACTCGACCTGGTATTATTTTTATTTTGTACAAATGTCCCATTTATCGCAGCAGCACTAAAGGAAAGAGTTTGAATGAGAATGTAGAAAAGTATTTTTGGGAACATGCTACAAAATGTCTAAAAAAGCACTTTTTATTATTTCATTCTAGAATTCTGGAAAAAGCTGGCACTAGCATGTTTCTTCGTACATAAATCAGATAATACAACCTAGTCAAACATTTGGGTATAACATAACCTATGTTTGAAACTTTTGTTGCCAAACATGGGATGAATAAAATACACTTTCCCGCACTTCGGCAATAACTGTAAAATATACAAAAATAATTTTTTAGACGACGCTTTCTGAAAGTTGCTAGTTCTGTATTCATTTACATACCGAATGTTGCGTTTTGAGTGTTCTATGTAGTGAAAGTGACAGTTACGTACTGCAAAACACTTTCGGGAAGCTCCGGTATAGATATACTTACATATTCCATCTGCATCCAATCCAATAAATATTAGTAATTGTCCTGGAGGTACAATCAACATTACTTTTTGCAAAGAATTAATAAATTAATATTGACATTGCAAATTTCATTAAGTACATTATACTGTTCAATAAATAAAATGTTCTCTATTATTTATTTTCTTTCCTCAGTATAATTGAAAAAGTTTTGGAACTTATGCGTCGTCTGAAAAATGTTGTGTACGCCACGGCTGAAATACTACTTTGCTGGACTCGTCTGTTGCTCGCATCGCTTCGCTCGTCTCGCAAATTTCAGTCCTTGGCACACAAATAACTATTGGTGCTAAAAACCAGAAATATTGACAAATTTTTCACTTTTAACGTAGTAAATTACATCTAAAAATAGTTTTTCCATTTTTCTTCTGTAAATTTTGTTCAACCAATAATCACTTTAATGTATCACTACATTATCATCGTCAATAAACATAAAACTGGCTGTGCAAAAGTACATAAAACTAACTTTATTGCCAATGTCACAGTATAAGAACTCATAAAATATTTACCTACGAATTAGAGGGTGTGGAATATGAGTTCATATGGCGAGAGAGCGAGCAACAGGCGGCCAGTAGTCCTGATTTTGCTTCTTTGGCATACATATTCTCACGTTTCTCGGCCCCCAGAGACAATGAAGAGGCATTACAAGATTGTTGTAGCTATAATCCCCCGGGATCTCTAACGTTTTCACTTTGAACTTGGCGGCAACGGCAGCCACTGCGACCGATTTACAAGTTTCTGAGGTTTGTCTTCGCTCCGCGTTTCGTTTCGCAAAATTTTATTGTTGTATACCATGCATATTCTAGTAGTTATACAGATTCCTTTTCCCTTTGGGAGATTTATCATGTATCTAGTTACAATTTTTAGCTAAAAATTAACCTGACTAATTAATAATGTTATTTGAAAGAAAAATGAATTCAAATCTGTGCAGAGCTATTCTTAGTACTGGTATATAAATTGTGTCAAATATCTCAACTAATGGGTACGGAAAACACCTAAAATTTTACTAATGTTCTCCTGCTGAGCACGTATACAGATTTTTATCTGAATACAATGGAAACTAAAAGCTATAATAATTATTTTCTTTTATGCTTTGCACAGTATCAAAATCATAATCATTTTGATGAATTTCATTACATTCGAGGTTAAAAATAACACTCGATAACCATCTACATGCGTGACTGGTAACTATTCTCGTGCCAAAACGAATATGGCGGAATTTAAACTATTGTGTATATTTATATAACAAAAATACTACTTTTGTTGAAAAAAATTATGCCAATAATACGTTTAGGATAGCTTAATAAAACTAGAAACATTATAACGTACCTAAGTTATTATTTCAAGGACAATATTTGGAATTAAAGAGATAGATGGATAGATTTTGGAAATCAAATTGAAAGGAAATTATTTTATAGAGTTCTAAAATCATTTGGAACAGAAAAACAGATACAAGAACCACACATAAAAAGCAAAAACGGAAAAATACAACGAAATGGAGTCTAAATAATGGAAAGATGCCATCCATAAAGTACGTCACACGAATTTTAGGATTTTTGAACCCCTCCCCATGTCCTTGTCACAGGTTTTCACATTTTTATAACCCCCCCTTCCTTATGTGACGTCCCAAATTTATTAAATTTATGCATGTATTTAAAAATACATGAGAGGAAGCAGCTATTTTCATTTTTCACTTATTTTTATTACATAATAATCTAATAAAATCAACATGGAGTACAACATTTCATAAAACCGAAAAAGTTTTTAATAAACATCCAAACTTTGCGTTTTAGTATTTTAAATTTTAACACGTGACGTCACAAAACTATTGACCCCTTCATGCCACTTGCCACACGATGTCACACTTTGTTGATACCCCCCTCCCCATTAACGTGTGACGTACTTTATGGATGGCCCCAAAGATGGGAAGAATATTTTAAAGAGCAGCCCACACAAAGAACTGAATGCAACATTGCAGAAGCAAAAGCCGAAAATCAGGATGAAGATAAAGAAATCGAAGTACTACAAATTGAAAAGTTACAGTTGAAACTGTAGAGAGTGGAAGAGCACCTGGGAATTACAGAATATTAAATAAAGCATTGAGAAGCAAAAAAAATCAGAAGAATTGTGAATGGCATTAATTACGCCTATATACAAGAAGGGAGGCCAAAGACAATGTCAAAATTATAGAGCAATGACCCTGATTAATATTATCGTGAATATATATAAACAAATAACAAATAACAGAACTATCAGAATCACAAAGCATATTTAGACCAGGAAGGAGTCCATAATCTCTGTATATGTAGAGTAGGGAAGGTGAGTGTAGGCTCACAGCACTTAGGCCACATGTGACCCATTGTACATCATCCCGAGGAGTTGTCCTCCTAGGTCATCTTCCATCCTGTCCTTCCCAGGAAGGTGGACATGTCACTAGGAGACATCTCTTTTATATCAGCAGGTGTAGGCCAAGACTCACCGAGCACACACTCTCTATCGCAATTCATGCGAGTGCAAAATGGCCATTTTGTTGCGAATTGCATACTATACTTTTTCTATGACAACACATCGTTCATTTATAGAAAACAACTATGAAATTACTCGTTACCTTTAACTTTGACAGAAACGACATTTCATCAATTTGTCGATAGACGTCACAATTTGACACAATACGAAATATTCCATATCGCATTTGTTGCTTAGCAGCTTGCCTAGCAGCCAATGCAAAAATGAAATTCTGTACAAAATGTTCTTGTTTATTATTGAAGTTATAGTTATAAAATGAACATTCATCGAGGTTGTCGTAGAAAAAAATATTTTTAGATATTTAAAGGAAATAAATGTCAAACTTTGACTTGTGCCACATTTGTCCCAAAATGAGATAACAGTAACAATGTTAATTTTTGACATGTACCAAATTTGGCAAAAATTTCGGAAATAAAATAAAAACATTAAGTATAAATTCAGATTTATTCAAAAAAATAGATTTTATCTCAACAAAAGAGTGAAAATCTTGCCCTATTCCGTGTAAAATTTGCTAAAACAATTGCGATTCTCATTCAGACATAAAAATACTGAACATTTGCCACATGATATGTGGGATTTTCCCTTACAATCTGGGTATTTGCACCTCTGTCGTTCTTCACTTACTCTTGGCAAATGATTCAAATTGTCCGTTCTTATTTGCTGGGCTGGGCTTTCTTTTGAGATCAAATTGAGGTTATAAGCTGGTACTTGGTATTCCCCTTTTTCTATAAGCTCTAGTCAAAACTTCTGCGATACCAAGTTTGAATTCTTAAAGTGGTAGGTATAAATCATTATTTGTTTTGGTTCGCCTCCACAGTATCCAGCTGTTTATGCATATCATATCCAGGAAATGGAAAAATACCCTCATGTAGGTACCACTTTTTGGATCGAATGTGGATTCGGTAGTATCCTAACATAGAATCGAGATCTACTCCCCCCCATTATATACCGCAACACATTGAGGGCGGGTGATTTCTATATGTGTCCTAGATTTCCTGCAGAATCTGTTTACCATCGCTGCAGGCTGAATCCCAACATATGTTGACATGGTTTTCACAACTTTATTATCAAACCATGGAACAACAGATATGTCCACACCATCAACATTGGCCACTGCTTCAATATCTGATACAAAAATATTATCTTCATCTCATACTGTTCCAAATATGGCATAAGTGAACAATGACAGTTTTTTTATCGTTTTTATATAGAAAAAAGTTTTGTACGACTTTAGTCATCACAGTGAACACTTACCCTTATAAAAATAATTTTTTCCACTCAAATTAGGCCAAAAGGAAAAAAATATTCTATATTGAATTTTCTCCAAACAAGCTAGCACCTGTCACCATCCAGATATTCACTAAATGATTCATCAAATTTGCGCGTATGATAGTGGAAGGGATTTAGTGGCTGCTTGTGAACAAGCGAGTGTGCTAGATATGGGGCAACTTGAGTACAGCACAAACTCTTCGGAAACTTAGAAAAAAATTATAATTTTGAACGTGTGCCAAATATAGCACAGTATGCGGTAAGGGGTTAAGGAGGTGTTTCCTTAGTTTACAGTGGCCAGTCAGAAATTCTACTGTTAAACGTCGGTTTTTCCCGGTCATCGGCAAATATTTTTTCGGCGCCAGCTTCTCAGGATCGCCCAGAGTGATCCTGGCGAGTGCATTCTTCAATTCCATCCCATCTCTTAAGGGATTGAGCATGGGTGTGAAGTTCCGCAATTGTCGAAGTCGTTAACAACTATCATTGATATTAGCCCTTGTTTGTTACATGCACGTCACTGGAGAAATAGAATTGGACGAATGGAGATACATTAAAGTAATAACTGCCCCAGAGAAACTTTAACAATTCCCAAACACGAACTGGATCATTTCTTGGTCGAGACAAAATGAACTTATCGAATGTGAAAGATAGTAGCACATTAAAAACATAGGTCGAAGTATCGATGACGATTATTATAATAGCTGGGGGTGCGGAATGTAACTGGGAAAGTAACCTGCTGTTCATAGAAGGAAAAACGTAAGCTAGTTAATAATTCTTTGCTGCTCGTGTGTTCGATGGAGTATCGATAAATAAACAATGTTCTGATGTTTGTCTGAAACTAATAACTATTCATTAAAGGAGTGGAATTATGGATGGGGTATATTTATATTTTTCCACGTCACTTTATTTAAAAAATAATCAACGTTTTTTTTTGGTAGCGGTTTTATGATATTTGAATTTCCAATAATTTAGTATATTACTCACTGTATCATAATTGTTCAAAAAATGTTTGTGTTTTTTCGTTGTTTTGCTCAAGCCTCACATTTATAATTTAGTCTATGAGATCTAGGCTTCTAGAAGGTGAGACTGGGTGATCTAACAATCATCAAAACTCTCCAAAATTACTAATATCTTTTGAATGACAAGAAATAGAGCTTGTTCAACCATCCTTCGCCGTTACGTCATACATTGTCCAGCTTGCTCTCTCATTCATGAAATGGATGAGACGGAATTATGACGTCATTAACGTATTTCTTATCTTAAGGTCGACATAAATTTCATCTGTTACTTTTGACAGTTCAGTTGTCATATTTTGAAAACAATTCTTATCATATGTCATTCATTATAATTTTGAGCTTAAGTGTAAAATAACATTCAACAAATATAAGACATACGTGAAACAGCAGAATACGTAACCGATTATGACGTAACGGCAAAGGATGGTTGAACAAACTCCATCAGTTCACGGTTTTGACAGGTCAAAAAGTCACCTTTTCGTAAGCTATAGCATTCCATTTGGAATTTCTCATACATAACATTACATAACGCCCTCTAGTTACCGATTAGAAAATTAAAAGTATTGTTATTTTTTTTTTTTGATGTACTACCAAAGAATACACCAGCTCAATAATAAGATTCTTGTCATATTTGACTTTGTTTGTTGTCTGTCAACCAGCTTGGTAAACAAAAAGCATTTTTAAATTTTTGTGTATAATTTTTACTTTGTCCCCTTGTTCGGGGATGTCACTCGGGAACAGGAGAAAGTATATCTATGTTTGGATTCCCAAAAGACCTTGTTAGGTAAGTCTTTAAGCTAATTTAGGCATAAGTATAAAAAATACTCAAATAAATATTTGATTAGGTATTCTTTGACATTACATTGAATAGAATTTTCATGAAGTGAACAACTTTTGTGATAGGTTGTGTTGACTTATTCTACATAACAATAAACATATTATATTAGCAAATAATACACCAGCAAATATATTATTTGTGTATTATTTGATATTAGCCTGAACTTATTATTGTCTTGAAATATTTTAGATCCCAGCTATGGTTACAGGCTTGTAATCGTGAAGATTTGTCTGGAAAGACAACAGTTCAACTTCAAAAGAATTACAAGCTGCGTGAGCTTCATTTTGAAGACAAATTTATCACCAAGGGTGGAAGCTCTAGGAGATTGTTCGAGTTAGCTGTACCTACGAAATTCTTAGGACTAAAACGACATAGTCATGTTTTGACAAATGATCCCCCAAGAAAGATAATTGTTCACTCTGGTCAATATTAAGCTTGATTTTAGTTATTGGAATCAGTTGATGTATTTTATTGTTATTTGCATTTATAATAAGTCTACTTTGTGGCAGTACCAACTCTTACTTTGTCTTAAATCAGTTACAACAATTAATAACATTATAATTGCAGATTACATACCGTCACCTTCTTCATGTGGAACAGAATATTTCCCTAGCTGTCAAGCTTTGCCATTATTGGGTAAATATTTCAATTGTTCAAATACATCTGTATATGCAATGCATCAAAACGTATAGTTCATTTACAAGTATGTATAGGTATACATGACAAAACTACACATATATTTTTCTTACAAAATCCACATTATTAAAAATAACATTATAAAATTGCAGATAACATACCGTCACCTGAACCAGGACCCTCCTCATCTGGAAAGAACAAATTTTTTTGTGTACAATGATGCTCATTGATTGTTTACTATATATATATATTTTAGATAATGAATATGTTCAAATGGAAGTTGGTACTGAAGATGTCAAGTCTGCTGTAGCTGTGCCAAATAAACTACACATTCAATATACATCCACTGTAACCGTATTATATTTTAAATACACATATACTTTTTCTTAC
>CAJUYG010000224.1:179532-221011 GCA_910591675.1 Galerucella calmariensis | reverse complement strand
AGGAAGAGGAAGAGGAAGAGGAAGAGGAAGAGGAAGAGGAAGAGGAAACTTTTTAGTAACTACTAGTCGATGAAAAGCAGCTGGAAAAATTTCATGAAAGATTCAATCTTGAGGCTGATTAGCTACTTGAAAAAAGTTGGATTGGAGAATGTGGACCTGACTCAGAGGACCTCAATAGATCTTAAAAGGTCACAGTGAAATATGCCGATTTTCCATCTAGTCAAATCTAATCTAATTTAATCACTGACTGTAGCTTGAAAATTTTGATATAGAATTTTTTGAAGCATACTCTAGATGAAAAGGATGTTTTTGATTGTTGATGCGGACAATAGTCAATTGAATATTTAATTTGAAAATGTGTGAAAATTATCCCCGCATTCAAAAATAATGTGACAGAAACTAACATTAACGTGACTCCTTGACAAGAACATATTTACGACGAGTCAAAAGCGTGGAGTTATTCATCAAACTAATAGCATCAAATTAATACTCAAATATTCATGCGGTTGCCAAATTAAAATCCGCCCCCAGCCTCTTTCGATTCGAACAAGAAAAAAAGGCCCTAGACGAGAAGAAACAAGACGAACCATCGGCTGTGCAATCGCTCAGAGTGGCCAGAAGACAAGACAAATCGAATGTCAGCCGCTAATAAGTATCCAGCAATAGCTGGACAAATGTATTTCCTTGCTGGCTACAGGCCGACACAAAAAACTCATCCCGTACTTTGTAATTTGTATCGCAGAAGGTAATTATAAGATGTTGGTATCTAGAGGAATGAATAAGTTTGATGAGAGGTTTTATTTTTTTCAATAAATAAATGTCATTCTTAAATTGGAATATTAGGGACGTTTGAAAAATGATTTTTTTTATAAGAAATAAGCTTTTATTATTTGTTTGTCTTGGAATTTTTATCCTACAGGTGATTTAAACAGAGTGTATAAGGTTTTTTTTCAATATATATCGCAGAATAATAATTATTCTAACGCTCTTTAAATTTTGAAAAATATTTTTCAAAAACAGTGATCGTTCAAATAGGAAGCAATAAATACTTTCCGGGCTATCGGCCCAGACGGCTATTGAATTACACTTCAAAGTCAAACGGCGTTGGTATATCTACAAGATATTTAATTAGCAATTAGCAATTGGCAATTAGCCAATTTTCAATTGCCATTTTCAGCAAAAACCAAATTGAAAGTCTGTTGTAGTATTAATCCAAATTTTATTAACTTTACCTCACTATTTTTGAGCTGGTTTTAACTTGAAGTTAGTTTGTTTCAAAATAAAAAGCACATGATTTTTCACCCTTAGGACGACTGTCAGTGTCAACTTATCAGTTGGACATGCCCATATATACAGCTGTTAAAAAATAATAATAATAATGATAATTTTATTCACCATTTGATATAAAATGCATTCAGAAAATGATGCATAGATGTACCTAGTGAATAAAAAGAATAACTTACGAGGTAAATTACCTGCATGTAAGTACAATAAAATATAAATAAAAAATATATATAATTACAAAGTTATTGTTTTTCATGGAAACACAATTAAAAATATAAACATATGAATTAACTTCACTCGAAAATTTCCCAATATTTTCACATCATAATATTAACCTAGCATATTTTGTATTTTTTGTCTTTAAAATTTTGTTAGTAGCTTTTCCAGCTCTTTTTTGATGTTTTTGTCATTTATTTCGCAGCTTTGTTGTTGAAAAAAGAAAACCAAAACTTTTGGCCCAAGGTAAGCAAATCCTCTTTGTCCCACAGATTTTAACATTGAAGGTAAAACATAGATACACTGCTGTCTCGTAATACATGAATGATTGCCAGTTGAAAGTAATGTACGGTTTGAAAATTGGTATTTACATATCTGAAAGAAGAATAGTTGACGACAATCAAAAACTTCTGTTTCTTTGTATAAATGATCACTAGAATACATTCTGTTTCTACCGAGAATTATTTTTAAAAACCTTTGTTGAAGAACCTCAAGGGGGTTCAAGGAAGTTCTACATACGCCACCCCAACCTATGATTCCGTATATAAGGTGAGACTCTACTAGACTTTTGTATACTATATTTTTTTGCTTCAAATCAAGAATATCTGAAAACTGTCTAAATCTATAAAGTATTGTTCTAAGTTTTTGCACTAAATAATCAATATGAGCATTCCATTTCAGACTACTATCAATAATTATCCCTAGATATTTAATTCTTCTCGTTGGATTAATTTTGTATGTTATTTTGGATAATTAGGTCTGAGAAATTTCTTGAGAGCTAAAAGGTATGTGAAATGCTTTTCCGAAGTTTATGGATAGGAGACTGTCGTCAAACCATCCCTTAAGTTTTTCAAAAATTTTTTTGACCTTAGTTTTTAATTTAAACCAGTTATCATCGCTATAAAATATGACAGTGTCATCAGCAAAGCTTATTATTTTATTATTTTCTTTCATTAAAAACATATTATTTAGGTATATGATAAACAACAAAGGTCCCAGCACTGTTCCTTGAGGAACTCCACAAATAACTGTTCGCTCTTCACTTTCATAATTGTTTACTCTCACTTTTTGTTTCCGATTTTGTAAATAGCTTGCAAACAAATCATGTGCGGTACCTCGTACGCCCATATTCACCTAACCTACAGAAGAAATCGAAGATCTGACACAGTTTACTTATGATTCTGAAAATGTAAAAATTTCAGTACTTACTTTAAGTGTCTCATGCTACTCAGGATTCCAGAAAAAATGGAAACTTACTCTCCTAGCTTATATCAGAAAAGATAAAACCAATACTTTCTCCATGAATTTTGAGGGTTTGAAACAATGTAAATAAAATAAAACGTCGCCTATTGTTAAGCCAAGAGAAACAGGAAACAACTTTTGCTTTTTTAACCGAAACGACATCGGTATCTTTCCTATATAGTGGTTCGAGTTGCCAAATTGAAATAATCTTTCATCGCTCTAGAAATAAACCGTTTAACTGTTTAGTGAAACCTGTCAAGTAGAAGCATGACGCTAATTACTTCAAAATATAAATTTAGATGGAATAACTTGACACTCTTGATAAAATTTGTAATATATATACTACTCAAAGTATACATGGAAAACGTTTAAATTAGTCAAGAAAGATTTTCACTCATGACGTAAGCTTTTGTTTTAATTATAATTACCATAATTTGAAGTATCTTATGCGAATGGTTCAGTGAAAGAATTAAGAGAATCAATTCAATATTCAATCTAGCTTGGGTGGTATGAATAAAAACGAAGTACATGCTAATACTACAAATTTAAGGATCTACTTCAAATTATCTGCTCCAACATGATGCATCTGGTCAGTTCCCCAATATTTATGCACTGTATATTTTTCTTCTTGGGACACACAAGCTTTGAAGTTTTAACAATTCTAATCAATAAAGCTGCAAAAGAACACCGAATTCCTAAAGATTGGGAGATAGGAATAATACCTCTACACAAAAAAGGTAACAATAGAGACTGTAACAATTATAGAGGTATTACATTATTAAGCATTGTATCAAAAGTATACAAAAAATTTTTAGACTGTAAATTAAAAACCATAATTGAACATTATCTGGAAGACTCACAGAGCGGATTTAGAAGAGGAAGAGGAGTACAAGACCACATATTTACTATAAAACAAATGATTGAGAAGTATCATAATAGCAATATTATGTAGGTAGCATTCATAGATTTGGAAAAATGTTTTCGACAGTATTTCAAGGAAGACAGTATGGAACAGTTTAAGAAACAGGGGCCAACGAAGAACTAAGGATTAGCATAGCCAGCTTATACCAATGCACCAGAAACTACATAAGAACAAATAATGCCGAGTCTGAGCAGTTTCTAACTAGGAAAGGCCTAAGACAGGGAGGAGTTCTAAGCACCACCTTATTCAACCTTATACTAGACGATGTAATGAAGGAAGTCAAAGCAAAAGCAAAGGAACTTCTGGTGGGCTACAGAAATCTGTAACCTATATAACAGAATGTGCCTTCGCAGACGATCTAATGATGATGATGATGATGTGCCAAGAATCAAACGGACCTGCAAAACAATTTAAATCTATGGTATGAAGCACTGGAGAAATACAACCCAAAAATCAATGCGAATAAAACAAAAATAATGGTGAAGTCCAAACAGTTGTAAGTTTAAGCGATAAAGAATTAGAACAAACGGATAACTTCTAGTATCTAGGTGACTTAATAAACAAAGACGGGAAGAACGAAGCGGAAATTAACAACAGGATAGAAAGCGCAACCAAGTTGTACTATTCATTAAGTAACACGATTGTAAGGAAGAAAGAAGTGTCGACTAAGACAAAGCTGATAGTCTACAAAACCATATTCAAACCGATCCTGATCTATGGTTGTGAAAGCTGGGTATTGGAGGTCGAGCCGATCATAAACAGTATAGAACGACAACAACTAAGTGGTTTGGACATATAGTAAGAATGGACAACTCGAGACAAGTCAAGTTGATATGGCAAACCAAACCAAAAAATAGAAGATCTAGAAGCAGGCCTAGGAGGAAATGGGATGATGTAATAGCTGGTATCTTGGGAAAAAAACAAGAGCTGGAAGGAAAGGGAAAGAACTTCCACGAAATAGAAGAAGGTGGATGAAATTTGTGTATAAAAACGACTGAAACACTTAAGTACACCTTCGGGTATATTAAGATTTATGATTATGATGATGATGATATTTTTCTTCTGCCTATTCCATCCATCTTCAAACAAAACTTACCGTAGAATTCTCAAGAAGCTGCTTTTATACCAACTTCGCTAACGTTAGCAAATACTACAATTTCTTCTTGAAATCGAAGTATCTGCTGTAGGAAGTCGCGACTTCAAATTGCAGTAAATACTTTAGTCATTTTCACGAGAGTGGTATCTACTTTGAAATGTAGTTTATTCTCAGTTTTGAAGTACCTACTTTATAGAAATTGCTAATACTTCTAGTATTAGCATGTACTTCGTTTTTGTTCATACCACTCATTGTAACAACTGAAAAATGAAGAATAATCTTCAAAGTTCTTTAAGTCTTTAAGGTATTTGGATGAGGGGCATCACATTCAGTGGAACTCTGCACACATAATACAAAGAGCCCAATAGTAAAAGACGAAAAATCAAAGAAGATTGCTTTGGTTACCAATGCTAGAAAAATAAGTTTCCAATAATCATTCACCTGCGTTATCAGGAAAGTATCATGAGTTTTCATTTAGGTTTTCTTCATCTAGTCACTTAGTTAAAATATAATAATAAAAAAACTGAAAAATGGATGGGAAAGGTTCTTGCCAAAGTCATTTTTTCAACCAGAAGCTTTCTGAACGTGCTAGTTGACTTTTCATTTTCATTTACACCAATTCAACTGTCTAAATTTAATGTACGGGTTATCATTTCGAGGTGGGGAAATAAAGCAAGGTTAGGCATTTGATAACGGAAAAAGATTTTGCAGACACACAATATAAATTCAAAACAGGCACGTTTTTAAACGTGCTCCATATATCGTGGAGACCTTTCGGTTTTTTTTTTTTCGAAAGCACCAAGGAAATTCCAATGATTGGCATTCAGCGAAGCGATCCAAAAATAAAATTGTAAAAATCGAGCACTGCTGCATTTTTTACAACGGCTGCATATGAATGAGATTTTTTCAATTAAATTACAATCTGGAATTCCAACGGGAACGAAACTGAAGTGACGACAGCTGTGTGACCATATCCTATCCCGTTATGCTATATATCGCTTGATACTCTTTCTGCTTCGGAAAACGAATAAATCTGCATGTCATCATTGCCGATTAGCAATCAAATTGCTCCGAAAAAAAACAGATCATCATTAATATTTTTAAGTTTCTAAAAATCGACAAATATAAAGAGAAGGATATTTTTATTAGTTGTTTAAAAATTAAATTTTATTTATGTAGAAACAGTTTATGATTAGTATATTATACACCAAGGTGGTGAAGACTATTATTATTGACCGAGCACCAAGATTATTTCGCGAGAGGCTCTGCCCAGAGCGGAATAAGATGCGAGGTTTATAGAGGAAAGTCACCAAATATGGAATAGTATCCTAATATGGAATGCCTTCATTTCTCAAAGACTATAAGTATGAAACGCAACACTCGACCATCTTCTGTTTCATTCGGTCTACTAACTATCGCTCCCACACCATCGAGTCAGTTGCACGAATGCTTCACGTATGGCAGGCGTGTTTTGCTTTGTTGTCGTGCAGAAAATTTTAAAGGTGAGTAATAAACGAGTTTTACCAGCTGTTATGTTTGTTTATGAAGTGTTATACTATTTAGTATATCGGTATTATGTTTATTTCACCATTTTGTGATCTTTTCTCATTAAAGTATTGGGACTTTAAAAAATATTTAGAAGAGTTTGAACTAGTATAAAAATCCAAATATGGACAGTCGTCGGTGTCCAATTATGGAATATTAAATTAAATGCTTGATGTGTGGGCTCTGGGCACATTATGATTGTGCTGGTCCAGAGTTTGATACTTGGATCTGTGACTTTTGCAAGTAATTATGTTACTTCTTTCATTTATCACAATATATTATATTTATTTGATTGATCTCAAAGATATTAATGTCCATTTTTGTTATTGTTATGTTGATTTATGCTTATATTCCATATATGGATATCTATTCCATATTTGGTTACTCATTTGTTATTTTGTTTTTTGTGTTAGATTTTAATTTGATAACTAATATATTTGATTAAAGGCTGTTAACTACTACATATAAATGTATGACTGATTAGTAAAAACATTAAACTGATTTAATTTATATGAAGTTTTTTTTATATCCCAAAAACAAAATGGTATTCCATATTTGGTGACTTTCCTTTGTCTTCAATACAATAGTGTATATACAATTTTTCAACTACTAGCCCAATTTAAAACAAAAATTGAAAATAATTCACAAACGCACCACGAGAAGCGTTTACTCCGTCCTCTGACTGACATTACACTGTCAGTTTTCGATATATTTTTGATTGAGCGCGAATTTTAAACTAATGGCATTTTTATTCAAATCATTTTATTTCGATAAGTAATTTTAAGCAGCAAAAATGTTAAAGACTATCTCCTGGGTATACAAAATTATGTTGTACAAGTTTTTGTTGAACTACTATCCCTAAATTCTCAAAATATTTGAATTTGTCCATCATTGACCTTGGTTAGTAATTAACCAGTAACAGAAAAATTCAACTTCTCACTTGGCTAGAAGAAACAATTAGTGTCAACTCCACAGCTTGTAGTGTAAAAACTATTCTGCTATTGTCTACATTCTATTTCAAGCATGTGTAGCCATTTAAATAGAAACGAATGCTGCGTTGACACTATGCGAATGTGGTTTTGTCAAGTTTGAGTACAACTCTGTAATATCCGATAAACATCTGGTTGTTAAAGAATTATTGCATTCCAATCATCTATGTACTTTTTGGAACAAACTATAGTAGTTGATAGAATGAAACAATTTAATTTGTTTAAATATTTGTTTAACTTAAACTTGTGACATGCTTCGCTAACACTGAAGCTTTATCAAACGGATGACGATATATTGAAAAGTTTTTGAACTTATACAGTGCATTAATACGGAATTTGAAAGGATATTGAGGAAATAATTAGGAAATGTTTAACTGAAAATAAAGTGCAAAAAAAATCCTCAATTTGAAAAGGTTTACCTGGAAATTCATTCATATGTGGAGGTATTTAACTGTAGTGCCGCAGATATCAGTTCTGTTTTTCTGGATACTGATAACTGGATCCAATATTTCTCCAAACAAATCCTGCTGCAGCTGTGAAGGAAATTAGATATGTTTCTTCGAAAACAAAAAGCTTACAAACCGAGTTAGAAGGAATGAAAAATATTGGAAACAAAATACAAATTTCTGTTTTTGAAGAGAGTAATTTGAAAACATGCCGGTGTCATCATCTGGGAATAAATAGAAAGTGACTTACTAGTTATAAAAATCAGCTGCATGATTCGATTTTCCTACTAGATTGCTTGACTGAAAGTTGTTCAACATGGTAATTGCTTGTTGAAAAGTAATGATCGCGTTTAATTCAAACCATCTCACAGTCGTTTAACTCCTTATAAAACTAATTTATTTCAATTAACTTTCATAGTTTTTTAAGTACAGTTTTCAACAATATTCTGTACGCAAATAGCGATATTGTTAAAGGAAATACATTGCTATCATTGCAATATTTAGAAAAATGTTGTTTTGATCATCATGTTTAGCAATATATATGACTTGTCAATCATAAAGATGTCTTGTTATTTACCTTGCTATCTCAGCAACCACTTTTTGGTTCCCAGACATTCAACGCGTAACTTTTCCCAGTAATCAATATTTTATTATATTCTAAATATTTAATTAGCAGTCTCATTTGGGCTTTGCTTGTTTTACTACTTCGCGATATTACTTCAGGAAAAATAAACAAAAAAATAGGGCATGTCCACCAACTGCCCAGTTCAAACTAATGACAATATGTGATGCCTTTTGGTCAATATAATAAATTAACAATAATATTTAAATAAAAGACATAAATTCCCTTGAAGCTAATTTCAATAAATCGTAAGAACTTGAATCGTTACATAAATATAAGTAGGAAGGTCGCACGTACGAAGTTAAGTTCAGAGCGTGAAACAAACATAAATAGTATTATTTATATTTACTTATGATGTACTTGACTTGTCGTATAAATATGCAAACGATAGTGTTTTAAGAATTATTATTATTAATATTAATGTTAATGTTAATGTGAATGCTGGAATATGAATATCACAATTCATAAGTAATAAGAATATAATGTATAGTAGTAAGTTTAAGTAATAAATAGAACGTATCCCCAGTGCTGCAGGTAGTTGTTTTATTCCTGTAAGATGACCCTCCGAGTAACCAGCAACACCATCAGCTGAGAGGCCGATCCACGTCGAATACTACCCCGTAACAACCACATTACATGGCGATCCTGCCAGGATATCCTGGGGATAAGCAATCATTTGGATATATTTTAGATTTGTAATTTGGTTGTTTTGTATTGATTTTATAATCGTTTTCATTAAAAACGCGATTGAAAAAAACGTCGAAAAAAGCACTAAACCAAGATCAAATCACTATTAAAAACCAAATGGTGTGCAGAAATAGTTATTTATGATACAAGTGCGTGAATTTATACTTTTGCGCACAAGTTGCGAATAAAAGAATGTGCTCTGAAGGGGTTAAAAAACATAAAAATGAATTTTCTGTAAACAAATATATACACAACGAATTCTAATTTCAGGTCATTATTCTCGAGGATCTTTCATTTAAAATAGGTGTAATTAAAATTTTAAATATAACAACATATTTTTCACTATACACTTCTGTCAAATTCACTGACAGCACAAAAATTTATACAACAAACGACTAAATTCAAGGCAACTCGATTAGTACGTAAAAGAGTGTTAAAATGAAAACCCCATTTAAAAAGCATTGGTCATTTACGCACGCTTTTGGGTGTTAAAATGAAAGCCCCATATAAAAAGCCTTGTTCATTTACGCACGCTTTTCAACGTATGTATAATGTATAATTTCACACATTTCTTTTGGTTCGTAAATGATTCATTTTAAAGGTGCTCGTAGATAATAGTATATTCTTCAACGAGTGCAGAATGATGGCTATTCTACACAAGTAAATACTATACTTTCTCCACGACAAAAACGAAAAACTTCCAGTGAGGATCGAACCTCGATCGTCCGCGCCATAGTCAACCTCCACTAGGCTATAGATAGAGCATATTTATAAAAATGTAAAGAGTGAATATATATACGTATCTAACTCATATTTTTAATCGGAACTCTTACATTTATAAATGAAATGAATTCCGGGAGGCGTACATATTCACTATCGCTACTGTCCATTTTTTTCTCTTATAATACGTAAAATTATGATTTTATAATTATTTTGACGTTTCAAACGACGCGCTGTCAAAAGCGATTTGCGTTCTTAGGTATTTGACGTTTCAAAGAGACGATTTGATTCATTCATTTTGATTTGATTTAGCGTGAATTCTGATAATAATAGAATGTGATTGGCTAACGAGAGTGAATTCTTTTTATTTTTCACTGGTGTGAAGAATTTATATCATTATGCAACTAAATATGTATATCTCAGGGCAACTGTCAGATGACGTAACAAATACAACAAATAATCCAGATTTATAGGTTAAACTTGGTTAACGTCAGAATAAATCGTCTGTTAGTGTGGTAGTTAAATACAAGCTATAACATTGCTATTGATAAAACCACGAACCATTCTTACTATGAACACAGGAACTGAATACACAATTTCTTTACCATATTGCTTTATTTTTTCTCTTATTTTTTTTGGAATGAAAACCACACACAATCATGTTTTTCATTTTTTTATCCCAATAAAAACCGTTCCTGGAACGTGCACTTGACTGGATTCCATTTCTAGTAGACTATCATATCTTTGGAATGTCATAAAATAAAATATTTATTTCACATTTTACCAGAGATGTGATCTACTATGAATGGACCTTAATAAGATTTGACAACAAAGTTTTGTAGTCTTAAACTTCAAAATATTATAGATTGTCTAGTTGTCATTTTTTTTTTCGTTGTGTCAGATAGGGACCAAAAATTATTTTATCATCATTTAATCTTGACAAAGGTAGCTCGAACGCTACCGAAACGTCGAAATAAAAAAATAAAAAACATTATTGTGGTTCTCATTCCTAAAAAATAAGAGAAAAAATAATAAATAATGCCACGAGGAGCTTACAGAAGATATATTGCTTTATGTTATAGCTCTAACAATATTGTTTCTACGACAATCTTTTAGCAATATACAAACAGAATTGCACTGAACA
Source organism: Galerucella calmariensis (assembly GCA_910591675.1). Classification (NCBI taxonomy): domain Eukaryota; kingdom Metazoa; phylum Arthropoda; class Insecta; order Coleoptera; family Chrysomelidae; genus Galerucella; species Galerucella calmariensis. The sequence goes on along the minus strand of CAJUYG010000224.1, from coordinate 210,098 downwards.
ACAGTGTAGTTTTAAAACAAACTGAGTTAACTGTACTACCTCTTAATTGCAAGTAGGAAATTTAATATTGATTATTGATTGTTGGATATCCACAATTCTTGGAATAAAAACAAGAAAAAAGATCTCATTCAACTGTCTGTGTTGTCCGAACTGCCTCTCTTGGCTTGGTTAACTAACGTGGCGTGTACTAAAAGAATGCTCGTAGGCAATAGTATAAAAAGTCGGTTCTTGTGACGTGAGATGGATCATTTTTCAAATCGCTTGCGGCTGAACTGGGATGTTTTGATGCGGGTCCGCAACTACACAGACAAGTGATACGTCCCAAATAGGCGCATCTCACTAAAAACGCAAGACAGATAAGGATAGTGAGGAGTGGTGTATGTCCCCCGTGCCGGATCTCGCTCCAAAGTGGAAACAGGGTCTTCTAACAAAAACTCCCAAGAAAAATCGTCTTTATAAAGATGATAAAAGCACGTCTTTGCATGTTATGTGACAAACACGGAGTGAGTGACTTGAGATATTCCACAAAACATTTCATTGTTGCTCACTTTGTTCGATGACGTTCCGTGATTTAAGAACGGGGATTATAAATGGGAGTCGCTTTTGTATTCCAAATATATATTTTTACATTTGAAGTATGCATGTTTTCAAGCCGTTCTTCAAGAACGAGATAACCTGACAAAAGAAAAATGTTAAATAACGGAAGCTGATCATTTCGAAAGCTTACTCAACCTACTATCTACTTGGATACATACTAGGTTTCAATGATTTTTATAATGTAAAGACTGTTTGTGTTACTTCAAAGATTATTGCAAACAAACAAAATACGTTCAACACTGAGGAAAAAGTTTATTCAGCATTATTAAGAATTCAGTTGTAGTAGGTAAAAACTTTAATACGTATTAGGACACAACAAATGTTTGATTATGACAATAAAAAGGGCTTTAATTATCGTTATTAAGGTCCGTCAACTTGAGGTAATTAAATCACTTCAATAACCTATTAAAAACAGTAACCGCTAGTGACCAAATATTAATTACCTCAGAATACAGGATATTTGGAAGTATTAACTATTTTACTTACCACAATTAAATACATTTTTAATCTCACTCAGGTATTTAGTCCTCTATATCAAACAAATTAATAACTACTATTAATTAATTAAGTAATTAGAATTAAATATGTTATCACTGGACAATAATATCAATTGAGCTAGTTAATAATAAAAATTTAACCCGTTAATTGCAGCAATGAAGCTGGTTGGCAAAAGTGATTAAACCTGTTAATAACTGCAGTTGAACAAGTTAAGAATGATAATTAAATAGATTATCAACAGTAATATAACTATGTGATTGTAAATTTAAAACTTTCATTCTCTAGATTGTTTTACAATGTATGACGTTTCAGTATCAGTATCAGTATTTATCTTCCTCATTAACTGAATAGTAGATGGTGATTGAAGATAAATACCGATCGAATGGTCATGCATTGTAAAAAAATTTAGACAATGAAAGAACAAAATTAGCAATAACATACCTATAATATTTTTTATGGGTAAGCAATAAAAATCCAATTTTTTAAGACTATATATATTATATTGCACAAAACGAAAATATAAATTGTGTGTAGGTAACGCACTCCATAAAACCTATATTTTCTTTAAATCTGGAACTTAACTTGAGCTGATTTCTTATGGCTGAGGTCTTTGTAATCTTTACTCTGGAACTAACGGTATTGGCAGATAATTTCGATTCCCTATTTTTTGACTCGAATGACTTTTTGGGAGTGTCCCACTCGCCTATAACCAAAATACAAGAGGTGTTATAATCTTCAGATCTACATGTGTACCTACTTATTCAAAGAAAAATTCTATTCGTCCATGATACAGTATTTCAGATAATTCAGATACAAATTAAAATTTAATTTTATACTCAATTCTCTCTAACAAAAAAACTGCTTTTCAATAGGTCTAAAGAAAATTATATTCTTTATAGGTCTACTTTCAACTGCAATTCACTGCATTGCCTTTTGCAGATATCTGAATTTATCAGAGAAATGTTAACAGTGAAATGTTAGCACTGCATTTTTGAAATATATACCTACTAATCTGAAGTATTGTGTGAAGAATAAACCCAATTAAAGCCTTCAGATATTTTTATCACCGGTTTTATAATTTTAAATCACTTAACTATGAAATGTTTCATTTCCTTTGAAAAGATATTGATATCCTAACTAAATAAGTAATAGATTTTCAAAGTTTATTTACCTCTAAAGCGGCTTGAACACTCATCCAACTCCCATTCCAGCATAAGTAATCCATACTCCATGATATCTCTATCACTTAACGATGATATTTATTTAAGTTATTTATGTAATTTGAAATTTTAACTTTTCACATCACCACACAAAGTCCACTCTCGCTGCAACTAATTAACTAGCGCCGCTAACGCGTCAAACGGGGCTAAAGACTCCACGATGTAGTGACGATTAGAGGCGATCTTGTGCGAAATGCGAAAAAGCCGTTACAATTGATTAAACCATTTAATTATGGTTAACACACTTAGCTAGTGTTAGGTGATTAATATACTTATCATAATTAAAATCATTTCAGAAACAAATTTTAATTGCTCGAGTTAAGCTGCTAGCTTATGAAATGTAAATTTAAGGAAAAAGTCTTCAGAAAAACAAAAAATCTTGGGGTAATTCTACAAGTTTGATTATGGTTAGCGAGAATTTCTCTATTAAACCAGTTCACTTAGCTTGTTTTTCTCGGTGAAGCGTTATTTATTCCTCCAAATACATTGAAAGTTAATAAAAGAATACCCAAGCAATTTATGATTTGCTTAAGGGCATATTAACTATATTAAGGAACCACAAAAAATATAAGTCATTCAAATAATACGACATAGCAGCATTTGTAAAATCCAGCAAAATCGGGGAATGAGCCTTTACATTGTTTATGTTTGCGTCCTTGTAAGTTCTTACACAAGCAGAGTATGTCAGTAGGTGTTTCATCGTAGAGTTCACATTTTCTGCACATAGATTCACTAACTTTGCCCATCCTGTGCAGATGCTTCCTCAGAGAACAGTGACCAGTCACCAGGTCGGTAGCTGTCTTCAAATTTCTCTTACCTAGTTTCAACAGCCTGGACGAGAGTTCCTAGTCTAACTTATTCAGTAGACTCTTAGTATGGAGGTGTTCTTGTGTCAGCCTCCATTTCTCTTAGTATGGAGGTCTCCTTGTGTCATTTGAGCTGGTGCTCCTTAACTAGCCAGTTCCCTACTTCCTCTTTCTTGCAATCCTTTATGATTCCACAAAACGGTTTCGGACAAGTGAAGGCTCCTGTGATGCCTTTTGGTGAATATAATATTTAAATAAAAGACATAAATTCCCTTGAAGCTAATTTCAATAAATCATAAGAACGTTGAATCGTTACATAAATAGTAGTAGGAAGGTCACACGTACGAAGTTCAGAGCGTGAAATAAACATAAATAGTATTATTTATATTTACTTATGACGAACTTGACTTGTCGTAAAAATATGCAAACGATAGTGTTTTAAGAATTATTAATATTAGTGTTAATGTTAATGTGAATGTTAGAATATGAATATAACAATTCATAAGTAATAAGTAGTATAATGTATAGTAGTAAGTTTAAGTAATAAATAGAACGTATCCCAGTGCTACAGGTAGTTGTTTTATTCCTGTGAGATGACCCTCCGAGTGACCAGCAGCACCATCAGTTGAGAGGCTGATCCACGTCGAATACCACCCTGTAACAACCACATTACATGGCGATCCTGCAAACAATTGGAATTCTGTGAAACATGGGTGGTAAAGCGACAAAACAAGAGGTCCAGGAAAATGGTGTGGTCAACAGTAATTTTATAGTTCAAGAAGAGGATATGAAAGCAGATCTGGAGGTGAAGACTCTCATCTACATAATTGTGGTTGTTTTGGTACTACAATTTGTATGGTCCGTATACAAAACGCACAGAAGACATATGAAGAGGGAGATAAGAAGAAATCTACAGCAAAGCACATTGAATATTCAGGATTGGTGAGAAATTTTTTTTGTAAACTTTAAAGGTATATTCTGTTTTGTGTTAGTATTTGATATTTTATTTAAATTTCCTTTCATTGATAATGAATCAATTAATTTTAAATGTCCTCGAGTGATGGAAATGCAGTAACGTGGGATCAATTTGAGATTAGAACCTGCTTTAGCTAGCTGGACTGCCATATCATTCTCTCTTGCCAGCATGCTAGGGAATGCTTACAGTTTCTCACCAGTTTAGACTTAGTTGTTGAAATGCTGATAGCTTTAAGCAGAGTCTGTCAGTGAATATTTTAATTTTTCCGATATATCCTCTTCTGATGTTTTCATAAATGCAGGCTATACCTAGCGGCAATCGTCTCTGCTTGAAACACAGTTGTGTATCGACCAAGTGAGGTCTTGCAAGTGATGACAAGAAGAACTATGCAACTTTTTGTAGGTTGGGTGCTAGCATAAAAATATATAATGAAGAAATCTGTGAAGGTGCTTCTGTAATAGATATTCTTTAAGCGATAGAAGAGAGTGATGAAACTGTTGATAATTTTGTGATGAGTTGAGGTCAAGATTCCTGCAGTATATACATAGGTTGACTATAAACTATTGTTGTTCATCTGACGTCGCCATGTTGCTGATTGGCTGAAAGTTAAAGTTGTGCAAATGACCAAAATCGATACATCGTGGCAAAACCGCATGTATAGCAGTAGAGTTAAAACATCATCATTTGAAGTTGAGTTTTGCCGCGTTGTACCGATTTTGGTCATTTGCACATCTGTGAAGTAGCACCCATGAGGTTTTAAGCTTACTAAACCTTGTGTTGATTCCATCCATTTTGTAATCCTACTACTACGTAGAATGTGTAAGAGACCAAGTTCTAGTTTATTCACTAAATAATTTCTTGTTAATAGCAAGCAATGTTGAAAGTAGAAAAAGTTGTAGAACCGCTTGTGTGAGTGACTCATACTCAGTTGACGATCAAGATACTAAAACATTGAGGTAACTATTTCAAAATCTATTAAGTTATTTAAAAACCCGTTTATACGTTTTATTATACAAATATATCTGTCAGTCGCTTTGTATATATACATGTATATTTATATATTCCATGTAAAACCAGGCGGATCTCGTGCGATAGGCGTATGAACGTGGTCACGAACACGGCAGTGACAGTAAGAATCGTACGAAGCCCGCCCAAAGTCACGCATCTACGGGCCCGAAGTTCAACAACACTAGCCAACCAAACAGCACGCCGAACTACATAACCTATAATTATTGGAAACCATCGACCGTGAGGCTATGTTATGCGAGAATGCACCGCTTTCCATATTGTTTTTTTTTAATAATAATTCAACATTGCGAATAGAATTCAGTCATGATACAGTTGGATTACACATCACGACACGTACACAGGCGAATTTGATGTAGTTGTAGAGAGAAAATTTATTTTTTATATGTTCAATTTATATCTACGATGAATCAAAAATATTTGTTTCGTCATGAAAAGGGTTGAATGAACATTTGTTAAAACGCCTGAACCCAAATTAAGTGAAATGTTTATCAGGTTTAATATTACTATAACACGTCATAAAGTAATGTACTAAAGTTAAGTTTTCCACAAATTGCTGTCATTTTAAAAAGTAGACGTATGTCTCAAGTGGTGTTTGCATCTTGAAGGGAATTCTTTGATGTCAACAATAATTTCAGCAAACTTTTCAAATTCCCCTTTCGCTTAGAATCTACAGCTTGAGTTGGTTTGATTTCTATGAGAGGTCTGTACAGTCAATCAATGCTAGATCACCTCATTGAATTAAATCTTCGCATGGAAGTTGATAATATAATTAACATCCTCAGGGCGCAGCCACGCACCTCCTGTTGGAAAATTTTGACAGTAGAGAGCCTGACTGTACCTCTTAAGACTAAACTATATTTTAAAAGAGAGTAGCTTGCTATTTCGTTGTTTTTTCTACAAGAAAAGAAAAGTATTTGAGACCAAATACCAAAAATATGTCATTACACTTGTCACTTGTCAATAGCATCACAATGCGCATGCTTTTAACTAAAAATGTTATCACTGGCAGCCAGTTATTCTGATGGGTGCCAATTCTTGAAAATGCCCGAGTTAATTCGTTAATCTTGTGAAATTCAGACGTGAACCAAATTTGCTATTCTTGAATAAGTTGTGCATTTTCGGTGAACCTATTTCGCATATCGTATATCGGCGATAAATATAATTCCAGCAAATCAGAAGGGAGCGTTTCATGTTGGCACTGCGCAGTTGTCTTAATTGCTTGACAGTTTTTCTTCAAAAATATGAATGATTCCTGGTAACCAGATTTGTCAAATCACACTAAAAATGGTTTTATAGTAATTTAATACCAATTCCCCTAAAATTTCCCAAGGTAATTGAAATATGGAGTGTCCCTATAAATTGCCTGTTTTTAAAAATTATCCCTGTTTTATTCGCGACCGTTCCATCTAAACCTTTTCAAAATATTTTAATTCAAATAACACTAAGGGCGGTCTGCCATCTAAAAAGAAAATGCGGATTGTCTTAATCCTTACAATCCTTAGTCCTCAGATATCGGCCCAGGGGAAGTGAACAAAGCTCTTGGAAAGCTTTAGGAAAAGAAAAGGAATTGATTTTGCATAATGTCTTCAGGTGGCAGCTTTTATTGTGTTCCATATATCCGGAAAGAAGAGGAAGAGCCGCCATATCTTGACTAAAATAGTCTGCCAACAAACCAGATGTCATTGTATAACGATTATTTGATGCGGATATAGTGTTATAGCAATGTTACTGACTAAATTGGACCGTTACATATATCTTGTTTTCTTTCGGATTTGGATTTAGGAAAAATTTACAGTTTCTCTGTTCTATATTCCTAAAAAAAACTAATGGATAGATTTGTTAAATTTACCATATAATTGTGGAATAACTTGATGTTTGCGGAGGAAACTGGTGTGTAATTCAGTATTTTGCTTCAGGTGTGATCATTCCAAATGGAGGTAATGAGAAATTATTTTAATTTGAAGCTAAACCATTTTCTGATACCTTGTCATTAATTAATTGATTTATCTCTACAATATACCTAGTCGAGGTTTCAAGTCGTCAATACCTACCCCATCCCTTAGGCTTCCATTGCTTTAATATATACATTGTTTATCTGAAGACAGTATTAGTCCTTATCAGGCTTAACAATATTTTCTCCAAGATCCTTCCTGTAGAAATCCTTTATCCCTCACTGTGCTTAGACAAACATGTGACGATATTCCAGGTAGAAGTTGCAGCATCACAGAAAAAATCAATCAGTTCCATGCAGCTAAATTCCAAACTCGTTTGGTACTGCTTGGAGACGCTAGAGGAGATGGGCAAAGTACCCCGTCCACTCAGATCACAAGGGCAATGAAGAGGAAGACTCACTAGCCCGAGAAGGGGCAGGATATGTTCCCATTGACACAAAGAACATTTCTGTGGTACAGAGAAAGCGCTGCAAAAAACAAATAGCAGTGCTTGGATAAAAAATCATTATTGAGAATGGTGAAACAAGGCTCCAAAGAGTTCATCGAAGAACCCTCTCCAAAATTTACGGAGTACTGAGCCAGAACAGAAGAGCTATCTGTATCCTGGTTGGGCTCCTGACGGGGCAGGTAATCAGATGCAGGTTTTGCTAAGAAGATACTGAACTACTGCGAAAACCTGACTAGATTGGTTTTTGACAATAGAAGAGGAAAAAGCATAAGGTCGGGTCTAGACAAGAAGCTGTAGCATAATAGAGGGCGCACACAATAATCTGCAAAGGATCTAGTGGAGAAGCACTTAGATGCACATAAGCCCCATATTTATGAATCTTTTATCCTATGGCTTTGGTGAAAGTAAATACAGACAACAGAAAGATTATAATTTATGAAGGTCTTGAAGTATTTTTCATTCCTCTCCTGTGGTTATTTGTGTACATGAGTTTTATGGTAATCCTCCTTTTCATATGTCTGTCTTATTTGATTTTTTGATTTCATAAATTTTGCAGTGACTATATTTCCAATATATTTATATGTCTTTCCAAATATTTGTTGTCTAGTCACTGTTGATCACATATCAACCATATTATCCATTTTCAATTTGCTTAAAAAAGATATATTATGAATTTAAAACATTTCACTTACAAAAAGTGTCTATGTCTAGTCTAGTCGTAGAATAATGCTAAGAGACTATCCACAAAATAAAAGTTAGTATGAAGGACATATTATAGAATCTGTATACTAACAAGGACAAACCGAATGGTTTGAATTTAATATATATTGAATATTAGTTATCAAAGTGAAACCGCAATATTAATATTCTACAATTCTAATAGTGATATTGATTCAAAAACATTTTAATCACGCAGTGAAAGCTGAAGCACTGGATCAATTTAGTAAATGGTTTCATAGAATATAAAAGTGCCACCTTGAAATTGATTTGAGAGACAGGCTGTCACAAGAAAATGGAAAGACGAAAGAGTTTTAAGTAGTTGGCAGAAGTTTGAGCAGAGACTGTATCCCTTGGATAAATATTGTGACTGGCAAGAATATTATCAAACACTGTCACTGTCTGGAATTTTCTTTATTGATTTTGTATTCCTCTTCGTGAGACATGAATGTTTGTGGGGAATTGGCAAAGAAAAGTTATCATGAATATTTGAATTATTTTATTACTTTTTTTGATTGACAAATTATATTGAAAATGTATGACTGCGCTTTCATTTCAATATTTATATACAGTGTGAAAACCACTCATGGAATCAAATTCTTTATGTCATTATTTTGGAAATTTATAAAAAATGTCGAGACACGTCAACTTTTGAATTGAGTTGTGCGATATGTAAACATAAATGTAAATGTACAGGGTGATTCACGCAAGTATGCCATAGTCGGTGTTGTTTTTTTTAATAAATTACCCTGTACATTTGCATATTTTTGAAATTCTCTTAGTGAACCGATTCCAACAAACTAAATAATGTATGGTCAATTATGAATTATACAGGGTGAAATTTTTATTTTTACAGTTATTAAACACATACATAAAATACCTGATGTATTTGATTTTAATACATTAAAATAATTGCTCAAAATGTTCTCCACCTAGTTGTTGGCAATAGCACAGTCTCCTATAGAACTCCTCCTTAACTTTGTTTAAAGTTTGAGGTGAAATATTCCGTATTTCTGTAGGTATCCTGTCTTTGAGGTCTACAATGCTAGTTGGTTGTGTTGCATATACTTTGTTCTTGAGATCACCGCACAAAAAAATCTAACGGAATAAGGTCTGGCGATCTAGCTGGCCACACAATAGTACCTCTTCGTTCAATCCATTTATTGGGGAAGATTTCATCTAAATAAGTTCTTACCATTAAAGCATAATGGCGTGTTGTCCCGTCTTATGGAACCAAACATTTTCATTCGGTAAGCTAGGATCTATTGCGTTGGGATATAAGTTTGCCAACGCAGGAATAACTTCATTTCTAAGCTTATTTAAATATTTTTCAGCTGTCAAATTTCCATCTATAAATATAGGACCAATAATATGGTCGCCTATGAGACCGGCCCAAACGTTCACCTTTTGAGGGTACTAAGTATGTGTCTCATGCATCCAATTAGGATTCTCTGCTGACCAATATCTACAGTTCTGAAGGTTTACCTGTCCATTCAATGTGAATGTTGAATCGTCAGAAAAAAGAATGGTACCAAGAGCTATCTCATTTCTGTTCAGCTTATTCATCAATCTTTCGCAGAAATTCCTTCTACGATCTGGATCGTCTTCTGTTAACTCCTGCACAAAAGTTAATTTGAAGTTTTTCTTTATGAAGACATCTTAGAACAGTGTTATGACTAACATTATTTTCACGGGCAATTTGACGTGTACTTGAAGTTGGATTCTCTTCGACACTTGACAAAATATCCACTTTCACATCATCGTCAACGAAGTGTGGTTTTCTTTTCAATGGTTTGACATGTCCAAGTTCTCTGAATTGTGCATGAATTTTAGACACAGTACTTTGTGAAATATTAGGCAATTCGGGATACCTGTGATTAAATAAGTTTGCCACTTCAACTTGACTTCTGCAGTTATCCCCGTACCCGATCATCATTAAAATCTCAATTGTCGACAAGGAAAGAGTGTTTGACAAAGATTTTACTTTCTCAGTATAAACTGTCAACACATCAACAACTGACAGAATAGAAAACAATCCACATTATTTACCGACTTAAAACAATCCACATTATTTACCTATTTTGTCTAATTATTGGCGTTCTTAGGCAATTTTTTGGTATTTACAATAAAATTCATGGGAGTAGCAGGTTTTGTTCAATATACAAATACTTCTAATAATTAGTTAGTTTAGATTTTTGATAAATCCATATTTAGCTAATTTAAAAAAGTACCAATATTTCAAATGTAATAAATTATTAATTTTAAAATTTCACCCTGTATAATTCATAATTGACCATACATTATTTAGTTTGTTGGAATCGTTTCATCAAGAGGATTTCAACAATAAGCAAATATACAGGGCGTTTCATTAAAAAAAAACACCCACTATGGCATACTTGCGTGAATCACCCTGTACATTTAGATTTATGTTCACATAACGCACAACTCAATTCAAAAGTTGACGTGTCTCGGCATTTTTTATAATTTTCCAAAATAATGACAAAAAATTTTATTCCATAAGTGGTTTCCACACTGTATAAAAAGTAACAAAACCCGAAGGACATGATATAATTAGTGCCACATTTTGTACTATTTTTCTGGGAAATTAACTTAAAGTTATTATATAGTTCTCATGAACATGTACGGAATAAAGTTTTGGTCATCAGCTAATAAAAGAGACTACCTGTTTTGCGTAATCATAAATTTTCAAACAAGAATTACGACCTTACGACAAACTAACAAACCATAAAAAATGTTTACCTATGCTCCAAATTTCTACTTTGCCGATCGCCGCTAGCATCAGGGGGTAAATTGTTACCCACCAAAAAGCAATATATCAAATTGGCAATCCCTCGCTGCATACAACCAACATAATAAGCATTTAAAGAGGGCAGTTTGAGATAATGAACTTTCGCTTCTATCCAAATGTACCCGAGAGACTCTTACACGATTTTTTATCCGAGCGATAAATCAATATTAATTTTTTTAAGACATTAAGTATATTAGTTTTTTGTTCTGGAGATAAGAGTTGTACGATGTGTTTAAGGTAGAAGCATGGATAACTTTTGAAATGGATAAATAACTTCGAAGCCATTCCGCTAATCTGCTAACCAATATTTGTTTATTATAATAATATTTTCGAGGTTTCTGAATATTCTTCTAATTTCAATTAAAGCCGTCCTATATGCAGATGACCTTGTAGTCTATTCTAAAAAGAAAAACCTAAACTGAAAGCTAAATAACTCCAAAAGACAATCTATAAAATACAAGCAACCAAAAAACAAAATATTTAATTTTTGATCAGAAAAAATACATATAGATTTGATAAAAATAACATAAATAACCATAACATTCTCAGGATTAAATTTTAACAATCAACACATAAGTAATTCGTTCGAAATCGCCATAAAAACCAAGCTTACTACAACTAACTACGTTATACCGCAAGAAATGCCACTGCACCTACGAAGCAAATACTAGATGTTAAGTTATGCCTTTAAATTTCCCGCTCACAAATTTAACTCTGCATGCTTCTCTCTTTTTTCCAGTCCAATAATAGCATATTTTCCAAAATATCCAAACATTTTACGTTAACCATACCAATTTCTTTCAAAGACTTGTATTGGATAATGAAAACCCAAGCACTCCGCTAATAAAATCTGCTTTCTGGAGATGATAAACTCATACAAAAGCTAACCAAAAATGTCTACAACAAAGTAAAGCACGGACTAAATCTACCAGAAATATGAAGAGCTTCTATAGTCAAAAGACCACATAATTTCTTTGGGTGCTGCATTCTTCAATCTCGCTGTACCATTGATAAAAGTTTCGAATAGAAAGGAATGGAATAGCAGATAAACTAGGAAAGAGAGGGGTTGAAATACCCTTTTGGGTGCCGAGATATTTTAATTTTATGTAATATTATTAGAAATAGGAAAAGCAGAATGAAATAAATGATCTGACCATTGAATCCATAAATCTATCTACATACATGCGGATTGCATAGTAATTCAGAATCCTGATGTATGAAGAGCAATCAATATACAGGGTGTCGCACGACGAGTTAAAATTATCTGTATATGGCAAAATACTTATAGTAAAATCATGAAAATTTTTACGTTCCGGTCTTCTGATGCGATCTTTTTAACTAGAATATTTTCAAAGATGGCAGACTTCCGGTTTTACCGGAAATCGACTGTAACTTTGTTATTTTAAATGGAACACCCTGTATATTAATACATTTTTAAAATCTACGTAAAATTTAAGTATACTTTTGTCTGGAAACTTTTTTCGAAAAATGCATATTTTTTGAGTTATTAATTTTTTTTGTAAAAAGTTTGACGGTTGTAGACCCTTACAAATTATTTTTTTAAGAGAATACCCTTAAAGATATGGAAATGGTTTCTGTTCGGTTACCTTAAGCAAGGTCAGACGTATTTGAATATATGTTGAAACATTTTTCATTTTATACAGAATGTGTATAAAAAGTGTTCGAAGTTTAACTTCATAAATATCAAATTTCTTCATTTTCTTGAAAAGAACCACCCGGTTTTTTCCATTTTAATACATTCAGGGGTAAAAAATGAGGAAAATTCATGTATACTTTCCTATACCTAAATCTTACTGGTATCCAGATTTTGAATGTTTTCTATAAATTTTGAGAGATGCAGGTGTGGTCTAAATTTTATTTTGACCCGTTGATTCAAGCACTAAGAAATAGGAAAAATTATGTAAATTTGCTTTTAATACATGGTAAATATGGCAAAGTTGTTACAAGAACATATGTGCTTTATTTGCAGGAAGATATCCTGCATCTCTAAAAATTTACAGAAAACATTTAATATCTGGATAATGGTAAGGTTCAGGTATATTTTTTACCCTTGAATGAATTAAAATAGAAAAAACCGGGTGGTTCTATTTAAAAAAATAAAGAAATCTGATATTTATGGAGTTAAACTTTGAACACTTTCTATACACACCCTGTATAAAATGAAAAATGTTTCAACATAGATTCAAATAGGTCAGACCTTGCTAAAAGCAATCGAACAGAAACCATTTCCATATCTTCAAGGGTATCCTCTTAAAAAAATAATTTGTAAGGGTCTACAACCGTCAAATTTTTTTCAAAAAAATGAATAAATCAAAAAATATGCATTTTTCGAAAAAAGTTTTCAGACAAAAGTATACTAAAATTTTACGTAAATTTTAAAAATGTATTAATATACCGGGTGTTCTGTTTAAAATAACAAAGTTACAGTCGACTTCCGGTAGAACCGGACGTCTGTCATCTTTGAAAATATTTTAGTTAAAAAGATCTCATCCAAAAACCAAAACGTGGAAATTTTCATGATTTTACTATAAGTATTTTGCCAAATACAGATAATTTTAACTCGTCGTAGGACACCCTGTATACCCTAATTTCCTTTTAAAAGAATGATCAATATCCAATTTTCAACTACACTATACTACCCAAATTGTCACACTTATAATAACCAAGCCGTTGACGCAGCATTTCTGTGTGAACTTTTTCTATATCTTCGACAATTTTTTGAAGTTTTATAAGTACCTGTTTAATTTTTCATATCCAATACTTATCACAATTCTAAAAAACATAAAAATACAAGCTTTCTTCAGATCCTACAAAAAACACAGTAATTTATTTTTCTTTTGTATTATCGTATTTTATATTTCAGCTGGTCTGTGTAATGGTTTCCACTAAACTATTTAAAATAATTATCACTAGGAGCTTTTTTGTTCCAAAAAAATATACGTTCAGAAATATTAACAAGATTACGAAATTACATTTAATGTAGTATAATAATGTGAGACAACAGCCAATACGAAATTTGACGTAATTTAATGATAGGTTTGTAGGAACTGAACTCGGGCTCTCTTCAAAAATAAAATACCCCGAATAGATATTCACCATGATGGTGTATTAGCTTCAATAATACATAATAGCCCTTAATAATAGTGCGTGTTTCTGAAAAACATTCGCCATTGGTCGGTCTGATGTATAGCGGCGATCATATCAAATTGCCTATTTACAGTATACGATTCCATGGTTGGAAAAATGGTTATTGGTGGTTTCGTGACATGAAATGAATGGTTTGATACCTCAAGCTTTGTTTCTTGTTAGAGTTTAAATTATAACGGGTTTGTAGAGATTTAAATTTGTTGTTGAGAGCAAGATGCAGATATATGGGAAGGCTCTCGATAACTTGATGGTCTGTGTAGTAGCTTGACAGTCTACTATTTCAAGATGGCGATGGCATGCAAATATGTATAAATCCTAATGAAACAATCAGAGGAATTTGTGCGATACTAAAAGGATTAAAAATGAAAGAAAATTATTAAGAATGAATTACAACATTATCACTGATCACAGTCGCTTTGGTTTTCTGAGAATAATTCCTAATATTTAACCAAAAAAAGTATACAAATTGAACTGTAGGGGAAACAAAAGAAATGCAAACATCATTCTGACTTTCAACTGCGTTACTCTTTCGGCTTCTCAGCTACATTTTTGCGTAATCAAATTTGATCCATTGTGATGCAGATTAAACGTTTTTTTATGAATTAATGGTTTATTTCGGGGCTCTAACAAAATGCTTTCAGTTGCTTTTGTTGAATTTAGAATTGCTTTCTTATAACAACTCTAATAATACCGAGTTATTTTATAAAGGTGATTTTGCAAAATTCATTTTAGGAAATGTCAGTTTTTAGGTACGTCTACCCCACTTTTTTGTAAATTGACAAATTCAACTAAAAAAGGGGTGAAAGATTAGTCACATACTGAAAAAATATCCACCTATCTAGTCTGCAAACGTGGAATAGTGAAAGAAAAAAATTATAAGTATTATTAGCACCAGTGGCATTAGCAGATAGCAAGTATAATAGAAGAATGAGCTATTAATAATTAACTCAAGGAAATAGAAGATGATATAGTGACAAAAATTAAACAACAAACAGTGTAAGTATGTAGAGCTGTGATTAATTCCATAGAAGACAGCAAGACCTGCGGCTCAAGCAAAAGAGCAAAACTATACTTGGTGGTTCGAGATGAAAGATGTCCTTAGCAAGATTGGAGTCACAGCTGGCAAAAAAAACTGACAGACCTGGAAGGACTATACTGTAATTATTATTAAATACATTACAGACTTTTAAAAACCGATTAGGGTAAGGGAAGATGTGGTGTCTACAAAATATAGTACTGGATGAGCTACTGGTCTATGAGATTTTCCACCCGGCTCCAATTCCCATGTCCAATAATTATAATAAATTGTTTTTCATCAACTAACTACTCGAGCGTGATACTCTTCATTATGTCAATTCCATCCATGCACCACCGCATTTTTTCCCACTTCTCGCTCTTGTAATCAGTTCAAACAGTGGTTTTCAAGTCTGCACGTAACTCAACAAACATCATATTTTTTCATTAAAAAAGTCACAACCATAATTATAGAGTACAAGTTCTGTTATCAGACCGAAGAATCGGTAAATATATGAAGATTAAAATAAAAACAGCAATGCAAATTAGCTACCGCACGCAATTATGTCATGTGTAGTTGTTGGGGGCCGCGTTATTTTTGTTTTTGGTTTTAAAAGCACACCCAATAATCATAATCCCATCTGATAAGTTGTTATATACGTACAGGTGGTGAATAAATAATAAATGTTAACAATAATTCCTTTTTATTTAGAACTTGAAATCATTTGTAATTTTTGAATACAAATGAAATATAATAACTTACATCATATCATCTTCAGGACATGGACATCGGCCATAAGGATGAAGCAGAATATTCCTCAGAGAGTTTTGCGAAATACGCTAGCATTTAAACAATTTGGCATCTTGAAGCACACACCAATATTACAGAGCAAGCATACAAATACAGTGATCAAGATATTAAAGCATTAAAGCACTTTTTCACATAAGTAATAGGTACCCACAATAACATCCTCAATTACATTAATATATGTATATCTAGTAACTACATACATATTATTTTTGTTTGGGTCACAAATTGTCGGTAAGCCTTCGTTCTTGTCTGCAAAAAAACGATAAAATGACATATAATGTTTCCATTACGAAAGCCCAACCTCAAACGGTTAGGGTTATGTAGTGTTGACTGCAGCTAATATATCGTCAGGAATATCAATATCCTGCAAGTTTTTAGATCAATTCGAGCATAAAATTGTAGCATTTTTCAGACAATAAAGTATATTCATCTCTCTAGCTTGCTTAAATATAAAGAGATATAGTAATGAGACTAAACAAATAAAAAATAAATGTTTTTATGTAGGTATACACATCTTAACCAAAAGTTGATCCAAATTCCACTTAAACAACAAAAAGTTCTATAAAACTTAACTTTCTAGTTTTTATGATTAATATCAAGACAATCTTTCAAGCCAAATAAAGTTGGCTTTCTCCAAAATAAACATTCTTGTGTATACCAAATGACCGGAACTATATTTTTGTTTGTCCTGGGACGCCATTTTGAATTTTATTCGACATATTGCTGGACTTCCCAATTTGATATGTGAATAAATATAAATCCACCTGAATTCTGAATAAAAAATAAGTTCCTTTTAAAAGACGAAGGATCTAAATGCACCAAATAAACCTCTTGGAAAAGTACAAACTAGAATATATATAACTCCCCTATCTTGAGACCTTCAATTTTCAAATATAGAACACCGGAAATGTGTTCGGTGAGATTTTGAATGAGGCATCCATTTGTAACCCCCCTTCTACCTCCTTCAAAACGTTATCGCACCTCGTGTCCTGATTGTAGTTGTTACATTCTCGGCGGGAATTATTCGAATTCGCACGGTTAGGTATCTCCACATACAAATGATGTATTTTGCTCCTGCCGTTCGCCTCGTTGCCATACAGTAAAAGTCTCTAGTCGCAGAAAAGATAAGTTTATTGTTGGTTGGAACACACACTTCATTTCCCTGTGCCGCGGCCTTTATCTCACCGCGCCGGAGTTTATCCATTTCCTTTTCGGTTCCGTTCCCTAGAGCCGCCCCACGAATTTCCCCTTTCGCTCCTACCCACTACATTTCTTTTCTGGGTTCTTGGGACAGAGGCGTTTTTGAGTAAACATTATTTATTACATAAAACTTTCATTTACAAAAATAATATTGTGAGGTTGCAAGCTGTAGCTCACAGTTTTTGCCACGTCCATAATCGAAGCTTTTTCTTCTGTCTGCCTCACATTTAATATCTTAATATCCATATCTGTGATTCGTATACACTATTTCTTTCATCATCTTGTTTTTCCCAGACATTTTCATGGAAGGTTCTGCACAGCTAGGACATTAGCTCTGAGGAAGAAATTGGGGTTGTATCCCAAAAATCCTAGGCTGGATGTACACTGCCATAGAGAGACCAATCATCACTTATGGAGCCATTGCGTGGAGTAGTAGAACTAGCCTATTGACGACGAGAGAAAACCTCTCCAAAATCTAAAGGCTAGCCTGTATGTATATGCATTTCAGGAGCAATGAGAACATGCCCAACGGCAGCCATGGAAGTGATTCTCAACCTCACCCCTCTACATATAGTGGTAGAAAGCGTAGCAGAAAGAATAATTTACAGACTAAGTAGAGAGGGAATCATTAAAAAAAACCACTTCTTAGAAATCAGACAATCTGGGACATGCCACAAGACGGTATGATGAAAAAGTATAACTTTTCAAAGAAATTCGTTACGGAATTAAGCAACAAGAAGGAATGGGATCCAAATACCACTACCAGACTTGGAAATAATGCAATTCAATAGTACACAGACGGCTCAAAAGCAATAGAATGAACTGGGATAGGAGTGTTCGGGCCAGGAACCAAACACTCTGAAAGCTTGGGAAAAACCCCAAGTATCTTTCAAGCGGAAATCCACGCCATAAGAAAGTGCGCCCAGTTCAATATTGGTAAAGGATACAGAAGACGAAGGATTATCATAATATCGGATAGTCAAGCAGCCATTAAAGCATTGAGCTCTTGTGTAATCAGTTCCAAAATGGTGTGGGAATACCTAGACAAACTCAATGAACTAGGCGATAATGATAAAGTCATCTAACAAAGAGGGGGACTGAAGTACCTTTCTGGGGGCCTGAACCCTTTTGCGGAATCAGCCTCAATGTAATAGTGGAAGAAATAGGTAAAGCCGAGAAAAAAAAAGATCTGACCATTGAAAAGATCTAGTAGGGCTCATACAATCAAAAACTCTTCTGGGTGACTACAACCTGTTGAGATCGAATGAATGCATAAGTCAAATTAAAACTGCGCTAAGAGTTTTAACAGGGATCCTAACGGGACATTGTCGCTTGAATGGGCACCTGAAAAAGCTCAAAATGGTGGAGAAAGAAGAATGCAGATTTTGTGGCATGGAAAAAGAAACCTCCATCCACATAATTTCCAACTGCACAGCACTTCAGAATCCTAGAGCACAGCACCTGGAAGATTACTGGATAGAAGAGGAACATTCACCCAAGTTAAAGCCTGCAGACATCCTAAGATTCCTCCAGGAAATAGGACTAAAGGAACTAAAAATTTCTGAGACTCCTCAGAAACTAAGTAGGAGTGAAGGGGCACAGTAGATCTTTTAGGTCTCAGTGAATGTCACCCTAAAATACATACATTCATACAAGGAATAATTACTAGGGAGTAAAGTGTGTACTTTAGTAGGAGGAGGAGGAGGAAAATAACCTCTACCCAGCTAAGTTCACGTGGTGGCAAATCCTACCACTGGTACTTTTTGTAGGTCCCCAAGCACTTTATTAGCCCAATTAAAGTCATATCAACCAGTCTAGACTAGCCTGGATGAGTTAGAATGATAAATTTGGTTTAAATAATATAGAAGTGATTAGTCTTGAACAAGAAAAGAACATGACCAAAGCATTTTTACAGATACTGGTTAAAAATGTAGGTACTAAGATCAAAGCAATAATACAAAAATAGTTAAGGCAAAACAAGGAGCTGTAGCAACGAAAATCACCTTGGATGAGATAGATTGGGTAGGTAGGAAATCGTAAAATCGCAGTAAGAAGAGGATCCAATTAGGTTCAAGCAGTCATTAAAGCACTGAGTTCTTGTAATTATTCATGAAATCGTATGAGAATGGAAAAGATCTCAAAAAATGTCTCTCACACACAGAAATCCATAAATTCAAATTCCCCCGCGAAGTTGAAGTTACAGAATACAACTCATGAATACCACTTGAAATCTACTATAAATCAGTTGAATTAACTAATCTATCACCAATCTATTCCTGTAGAAATATTTTTTAAATTTTAAAGTTTGATTAAAAAGATTCGTTATGGAAACGTCCCTGTCGTTAACTCCTCTCCTTATTTTCTTCTTTGGTGAAACAACACTCTACCATTATATTTGCAATTCGAATGTTCAAACCTTGCTACCGCCTTCAACTAACCGCATGGAATTTAACTTTACTTATTGGTTGAAGAAGTTTTAGTAGCTGCTATATTTACATACACTTTAAACTTGAACATATTTTTCCTTTAAGTTGTTCCCTCAGTTCGTGGTTTATTCTCATGGAAATTTAGTTAGTTAATGATAATTGCATTAAATAAAGTTCGTTTTGCTTTATTTTGTTGGCAACAAATGTCTAAAATCCAATTCCAAAAAACTTCTATTTCAGGATACGCTGAATATTGGGATTTCTAAGTGGAAAGAAACTTTCATATTCCTATGTTCCATGATTTCAATGGATTTTGGGAAAATTGACATCAAAGACGACGTTATAAGAATGTGGGGTGAGATATTGTCGATCTTTTAATGACTCCAACTTGTGGTTGAATAAGACGAAATAGACCAGACGTAAAATGAAATAGTAAAAAAAATCGGGAGAATATAAATTGTGGCAAATTGGTATGCAAAAAACTTTTACTTGAGGAAAGTATCAGGAACTGGTGGTGACTATAGTCGCCTAGTTCATCGAGTTTGCCTAGGCATTCCTACACAATTTTGGAACAAGAGCTCAGTGCCTTAATGGCTGCTTGACTATCCGACATTAAAACAATCCTTTGCCTGCTATATCCTTGGTCAATATTCAAATTGGCACACTTTCTTAGGGCCTGACTTTCCGCTTGAAAGATACTTGGAGCTTTTCCCAAGCTTTTATAGTGTCTTGTACACTCATATCCCAGCTCCTTCAGTTGCTTTTGAGCCGTCTGTGTACCACTGAATGGCATTCTTTACAAGTTTGGTGATGGTATTCGGATCCCATGCCTTCTTGTTGCTTAATTAGGTACAAATTTTTTTGAAAAATGTATACTTTCTGATCATGCCATTTTGTGGAATGTCCCAGGTCTCCTGATTTTCAAAAAGTGAAGATGTGGGTTTTTTAATGATTCCCTCTTAACTTAGTCTGTATCTTGTCCGTTCTGTAACACTTTCCACCACCATATGCGGTGGTTTGAGGTTGAGAGTCACTTCCATGGCTGCCGTTGGGCATGTTCTCATTGCGCCCATAGTGCATATACAGGCTAGTTTTTGAATTTTTAAGAGTCTCTACTACTCCACGCAATGGCTACAAAAGTGCTAATTGGTGCTAATAAGGCGGTGTAGATCCAGCTCCAATTTTCACCTGCCAGATTCCCGCACACCGTTAATGCCATTTTTGCACAGGGATTAAATATTCCCTATAATATATTATTTTTTAAGCAAAAAAAGATAATCCCTGGGTTAAAATTCGTGTCCTAGGTCACAAAGCATAAATAATAAAGCATTTTTCTCATAGGTAAGTGTCTATGTTATGGAATGAGAGATAAATATTTCAAACTATATCCGAAAACGGCCGTAAATCAAAGTTGAGGGCCCGTAAGCGAGAGTCGTCGGAGGTCTCAATGTTCAGTTTTCGCTTTTGCCAGTTTATCACCTCTTTAAAAATTTATGGACCGCAGATATTGACAGTAATTCGTGTAAGACTGTTATTCACAAGATTTATTGATACATAATTCTTCAGTAACAATATTTGTCAAGTATTTAGCAGAAGGTGAGTGGCAGAAATCGAGTAATAGATCAAAATCGAGCGATAGATCATACGAATGGTCACCGTTTCTGGACATAAGCGGAGTATAAATACTTCTTTCGAGGGGATAGTTATTAAAAAAAGTTGATAAAAAATTTAATTTTTTTTAAAGCGCGAGTGACAGATGTATTTTTATAGTCTGTATAATAGTTATTTGTTTTACTTGGCAGAAAATATTTAATGTCATAGCCCAGGCTTGAAAACCAGCCAAAACATTGAATCTTCTTTTCTGTCATATGAAACATGTATTTGAATTCACACAATCAAATAATTAAATTATGTTGACAAAGGAAACTGGCGATGCTCGTATTTTATATTATTTTTTCATTGTCAACTCCACAATTTTGTCTTCACCCAATGTTGTTGTCAATTTTGATCACCAATTTCATTCAAACTATTACTTTTTCTGACCAAGCAGTGAAAAAGCACCTTTTATTTTTTTAAAGAGCCACTTTTGATATCATTTGGAGAAAAAAATATTATTTTATTTTGTTATGAATGTGAATGACGTTTTCTATTTTCTCTTACAGCTTTCTGTGAAAAAGATAGGAGTGTACAGGAGGAGGAGTGTACAGGCAGAAAACCAAACACTGTGAAAGCTTGGGAAAACCTCGAGTACCTTCCAAACAGAAATTGACGGAATTGACGGAACGTACGCACAGTTAAATGCTGATAAAACAATATAAAAGCAAAGAATGTTCATCATGTCGGAATATCAAGCAGCTATTAAAGCGTAAGCGACTCCAAGACTGTCCAATAATCTTCTCCAATAATCACTAACAAAAAATATTATTTTGCTTTTTATGAATAATCCACTTCACCGTAAGAAGGAATTCAAGATTCATACAGTGTAACAATGGACGACGTCAATAGAACCAGTGAACATGAAACAAATATTGACATTAACATTTAAAAACTGAACGAATTGAGTGGAAGCATCAAAAATAACATTGGACTGGCAAATGATAAAATATTTAAGATATTTTTTAATAATTTTCGTTAAAATACTAGGCTGATATTCGCCCCATTTGATCAGCCACTGCTAAGACTAGATTTTGTAGCCCGGTAATAAATAAAGGGGGCGCTACGAACAGGTGCTTTTATGATAGATGACCGTTCAATGACCAAACAATTATTGATCTTTCGTCGCTTTCAGACTTTCAAATATTTATCAGTAAATAGTAGCAAACTGTTGATGTCACTTAGAATAATATATATCAAAGTTGTTGCTGCTTATTTGTTAATAAAAATCGCTTTTTGTTCTCTATTTACTTTGGTCTTTTACTTGTTTGAATCCACATTGCTGAATAAACAATAGATATTGTATTTTTAGACAATATTATATTCAGCAAATTATTGATGAAGTGTACTTTCTGTTCATTACAACTGATATTTCCAATTTCACATACCTATAGAGGTCACTCAAAAAGTATATAATATTTTAGAGGTAGATAACATTATGTTGAATTGAATTACAATACCAACAAACTTTGTGCAAATGTTCAACTTCCTATAAACAATTTGAAATTCTGTGTTTCCTGTACCTACATAACTATCCCTTAAAAAATCACCCCAATTCCTAATTACTTGTGTTTCTCCAAAGACGAAATCGAAATATATACGAGAGCAGAAACAATTCAAAGACACTTACAATTTCCCAGAGTCCGAGTGGATTCCTGAGGGATCGTTCAATCTTCTTTCTAACCCGCCCATTCTCAAGAAATCTCTAGGCATTCTTCCGCCTACAGTTAAAAAGGTAATTTCTGTCCGATCAGTGTGTCCCTAGGGTAGGATGACGTCACCTGTTTATTCGGACCTTTAATTTTAGTGATGCTCGGAATTGTGAAAACAAAACTTCCAGATGTTTATCTGAAAAACATACAAAGTTAATTTTTTCCAAGAATTATAATATACTTAGACCAATAACTACAATTATTATCATTTTTTCTACGACAACCTCGATAAATGTTCATTTTATAACCGTAACTTCAATTATAAAGAAGCACATTTTGTACAGAATTTCATTTTTGCATCGGCTGCTAGGCAAGTTGCTAAGCAGCAAATGCGAAATGGAATATTTCGTGTTAGGTCTAGGTTCACTCTAAAATCACGACGACTACGGCTAGTCAAATTATGACGTCCAAGGACAAATTGTTAAAATGTCAGCAGATCGTTTCTGTCAAAGTTTTAGTAGGTAGCGAGTAATTTCATGGTTGTTTTCTATAACTACATTTTTATAGGCTTTTATTTCTGTGTACCTTTATATTTTAATTCTGATAAGAAGCCCATTAACGGCGAATTCGGAGTAATGAAATATTATCAGTATCAAAGTTTTTGCAATGTATGCATGTATTAAACGTGCACGATATGTTGTCATAGAAAAAGTATAGTATGCAATTCGCAACAAAATGGGCATTATTTTGTGCTAATTGAAATAAATTTGAAACTCAGATGCAAAATAATTCGCGAAATCTTTCAAGTGAGTCTTTCAGTTTAGAGGTGTCATTATGGGATGTTTTTTTTATTTGTCTGACTCCTGCATGGTTAAAAATACCGTGTCTTCTTTGGATGTTCTTCATAGACCAAAAAATGGATATTTCTAGTGTTTGGTAGTCAAAGTAGAGCAGATAGAACTTAAAATTGGAAAAAATCATTTGGCCAGAAAAAGCGAGTTACGGAAAGACATCGAGCGTGCAAATCTGTACACATCATGAGTTCCGAAAATCTCAATTAAATTAGTTGAAATTATTTATAAATTGTTACTTAAGAGTGATTCGAATCACACCTACTACCACTATGTTAGTTTATGTAATGCATGAATAACGAGATCAGCTAGGTATATAAAGTTTCAACATTCTCTCTTTTTCCCCTCCTAATTCTCTTCCTCCTATCCTCACTTTTCTTTACTTCTTCCTTCATTTTGGTTGATAGTTCCTTGTCTATCTTCTTTGCATAGAGATGATATTCTGACAATTTCTAGGCCAGTTCCCATCAACCCTTTCTCTTCATGCAATCCCTTGAAGTCTCCTTTAGAGCCTTCTCAAGCTAACTGACATGCAATCTCTTCATGTCCGCAAACATTCTAGAGACACTATATTGTCTTTCACCAGCCTATAGGAATTTTTAACAGTTTTGTCCCCAGTCTAGAATTACCGATAGCTTCAAGCAGATCATGGCTGACTTCATGATTACCTGGCCTGGATGAGATTATGATATTCACTCTTAGTTTATATTCTTTTGGTGCGATGATATCCAAACTCAATTGAACCTTGGGTTAATCTTTCACTGTTCCAGTTGTATTAGTATCTATGTCCTTCTCGAACAATGGCAGCATCGCCATGTAATGGCGACGATACGATGAATACTTCCATAGATTATAAGTGTGGAAGGGCCTCTGAATAGGTGGTGTTTCGGGTCACTTGGAGGATCATCTCAAGAGGAATGAAACAACTACTTACAGCACTGGGACATGTTTGATTTATACATACTAAGCTAATACTATGCATAGGTACCTAGCCGTATAGCATATTTATACGTAATGGTTAATTAATTACTAGTAGGTGACTATTCAACTATGTAGAATAGTCTTCTTCAAGTGTTCTGTATCGACTTCTTCTTCTGATCAATACTGAATGTATATTTATATAACTGGTCAAGTTCGAGCAAAGCAGATAAACATATAATTGTTGTTGTCTTGCACCACGCTTGATCTGACAATAACCTTTTTTTATTTATATTTATATAATAATGAAATGTTCGAACGTTTTGTTGAAATAAGATCAGGGGAATTAAATTCTTACTTTAAATATTTATGTTATATTATTATATTGGGCCAAAAGGCATCACAAGAGGTTCGTATGTTTTTAGATTTCAGCCTAATGATCGCCATCATCCGCTCTTGTAGTTTGTCCCAGAGAAGAAATGCCAATAAGTATTTGTCTTTGGATTGAAGTTGATAAATTCTCTGTAAATATTTCAGGCTGAAGATAATCATATAAATCAGACACCAAAGTGAGTACATATTAAAAGAGTCTTGACTTAACAAAGGAAGCATAAGTTTCCCACTTTATGGGTAATAAAATTATGCACTTAATTGCTTATGTTTCGTGAAGCGTTAAGTTACAAACACCCGAGTTAAGATGAAGAGACTAAACCGTGCTGCTTTTCTCGTTCCCAGCGCTACACCGCAGCACTGTCGACAGTTAACATGTTCATTTGTGATTGTATAACCCTTAGAATTTGCTAATGCGGAAGTTAAAAAAATTGTTGAAGAGTTAACGTGAGATGCGACAAATATATTTAGCATTGTAATAGTTATTTATACTGTGATGTTAGTAACATTTACTAGTCGAGAACGATTTTGCGCCAGAGCGATAGCGAGGGCTGGCAATAAAGTTCGAGACAAGTAAAAATATATTTTTTTAAGACCGAACAGAGAATATACACTTTCTCGACAATTTTTTGTCCAGAAAATAACGTTTTTCCGATCTAGACCGGAAAATGCTTTTTCGCGTTCCGAGAGTGAGATTATCGCCGAGGCCGCTCCGGCCGAGGCAAGATAATCTCGAGGTCGCGAAAACATTTCGCGGCCATAGTATACACAATATTTTTCGTGCAACCGTGAAAATTACATAATTTCAATAAACATTATGTCTCTTTAGAAAAGACAGTTAGTTTTTGGTTCGAAATACATTGTTATTGTCATATTTCAGAAATGTCAAATGCTGTAGTGGCGTTCAGTTTGCCGGCAGTCACTATGGGAACGGCCGTAAAAATTTTTGCGGCCGTCACTCTGGGTAACGGCCGCAAAATATCATTTTGCGGCCTCTGTTGCGGCTGCAAAATGCTTGTTTTGCGTCCGGTTGCACGAAAAAGCTTTTGCCGGTCCCTGACGTCCATTTTGTTTTCATTATTCCAATCGATCTTTTATAATACAATCTACCTTGATTTCGTTACTATGATGATAACGTTTCGATATATTGTCGTTGATTTTTAATTTGTCGTTTATGTCAAACTTATTGTTTTATCTGGTTTCAGTTTTGTTAATCACTTTGTTATAAAAAGTAAAATAAAGAATTGAATGTATATCGAAGTGTCCGTCTTAAAAAAACTATTGTACGTCACGCACCCGAAAATAAGTGTTTTTCAGGTCTCATCAATCTGCTTGTCTCGACCTGAAAAACACTACTTTCTGGTCTTGTAACGTAAATTACTATTACATCCCGTTTTCTCCCTCACGCAAAATTTATTCTTAGATTTTTATTAATCCAATTCAATACTTTTCTCATGAAATAACGAAACCAGAAATGTGCTGCACTACTTCAAGAGTAACAGAAAACTTGGCTAGAGATGGAGAGATTATGTTGCCATAAAATTTCATACAAATTGAGAGAAAACGAGAAAACATTTGTCCCAATTTATTAAATAATATTCATAATGGTAATAATATTATTTTTCCTATTGGTGAACCATTTTACCTATTTAATCGAACTTTAAGAAACGCGCGTGTTTTAAAGTTACCGTGGCAACATCAACAACTAGAAAAACGAAGTCTAAATCTATGGTCTAAATCATGTCTAAATGACAATTTTTTTATTATTGATCTGACAGAAGTAGTTCGTAACGTCAAAACTTTAATTCGAACAATATTTAACAATGTCAAATTTTTAAATTGAAATGGAAAGTGCCGTTGGTATTGTTTGAAATATTGATATTTCGATTCATGTTTTTCTCATTTCCATGACAACGCAAGGTATACATCATATACATCACGAATTCAACCATTTGACATTTAGTTCTTATTTCCATCTATGATTTCCATTTCTTGTTGTTGTAGTACTTATAGACCAGTATTTATAATTTCAAAGTGCACCAATAAAAAAAATAGCGTAAAGTATTCGTGGATAACTGGTCTTTGAAACACTTGCTCTATTTCGATACCTTTTTGGTACATGTAACTAAAGTCCTTTGAAATAGTCTTAAAATGCGTTGTTTACAATATAGGCTGGAGAAAAAACATTAATTTGTTGAACCAGAAATTTAAACAAAATTATTTTCAGTAAATATTTCAGCTGTGATGTGATAAGATGACAATTTATAATTTACGCCGTTGCTCTCAATATCAAGCAAGTCAATGGACGTATAGATTTTCCAGAAAGTCCCGAATTCAATCAATCACAGGATTACAGCTAATAAAAACATTTCTCGTAGTAGTAACTGTTGGCGCGTCTCTCGTTCTATCCCTACCATCGACAGTGCGAGCCATCTGCCGCCCGATGCATATTTTTCATTCTCGATTTGATTTTTCTGTCTACTTTGATTTCATTTTTTCTGGTTTTATTTTAAATTTGAGTTTTTGAATTCAACGTTTTTTTATTCTTTTAATCAGGTCCTTCCTATTGCACTTAATCATTCCAATATCACACACGAAAGAATCAAAATAATCAAGAAATATCAACCTGTAAATAATATTACATAGATACTGCTATTCTGATAATCCATTTTCCGCCAAAGTGTCATTAGAAACGCGTAGAAGGACCGAAATTACTATGCAAATGTCTTCGGAAAGTTGTCCACAGGAGAGACACAACAGATGGCCACTATGAAGTATAAAGACCACTAACTTTAACTCCCAAGATTTCGTATGCCGTTTTCCTACTTCCTTTCATCTTCGTTCTTAATTAAATATTTTGAGGGCCCTTTCCGAACTCAACTTGAAGGATTTCTATAGATAGTCTGTTGTCGAGTTTTTCCTCCATTCTGGCATAAATTATTTCGTAATAAGTTGTAAGTTGATACAACCGTCAACATCTGTCTCAAGTTTTTTGTGAAAAAGCTTAGTTCCCAACTATTAACAAAGGAGGACAAGATAGTTCTGCTAGTAGGTACTAATCAAGCGGTAAATGACAAACAGACAGAGACTTGATGGCGCAAGAGTAAGTAAAGATGTTGTGAAGAGAGTGAAATATGCCAAATTTTGAGTTACCTTAACATAAACTGTACCAAAGGTAATAGTATAATAAAGCCTTACAGAGTCTTTGAAAATCAAGAGCAAAGACGTTCAGTAAGAAGCAACAACTTCTTCCCTGGCTATATGCCACGAAGTACATTGAATTACAGTTCAAAGTTAAACGGGGGTGGTATAACTGCAATTGTAGCTTGAAATTCGAAAGGACAATATCACTAGACCGGTTTGGCGTGATTTTTGTCGCAGCTATGACAGCCCTACCTAATGGTACGGCTATGCTTACAATTACAAGTGACCCGATAATCGGATTTCTATTGTACAGGGTGGGGTTAATGAATGAAGGAATAAAGATTCGAATTATACCTAATGTAAATCCTTTTAAGTGTTTTGCATGTCAAATTAGGTTTTATTACTCTCTCTATTTCAAACAGACTATATATAGGTTGTATAAAGTATCCCTCAATGCCTGAAAAGAGAAAAATAAAAATGTATCAGCCTCACAAAACATACTATTTCATCGTACCTAATCAAAAACGACAAGTGTGTTGCAGCCAAAACATAAATCCCACTTGGCTTCAGAAGTAACGTTTCATATATTTTACAAAATTTGTCACAAACGGCACACACTACACCGTATTATTTCAATATACATGCGAACCTAAAGTGATGTCATCAATCTAAAGGCCGACGTACAAGCGCTGCTTTGCTGTGGGAAAGAGAAGACTACACGGCGAACAGACCTTCTTATAACATCCCAAATAGATTTGATAAATTTAAATAATATGCTTCACCATAAAGACTGAAATTTCATTTCTTTTCGGATTTTTCTTCCATATTGTTGGCAGATCGGTTTCATATAAATAGGCAATTTCAGTAATGGAAACACTTTTTTAATAAACAAGTGTATTCGAAACCGATAGGAATATTTGATTTTACTTACAGCCTTCGTTTGATACAGTTTTAAGAACCAATCCAATTTTTTTATACAAAAAATTGATTCAAGTGGAGGGATTTGCAATGGGATGTAGCCACCTAACCTTTTAACCTGCGACCGAAATGGTTAATAATTGATCGATTTGTCAGTCAGTTTCAAGAGCTTGGAGAAATTCTTTCTTTCTGTGTACTCCACAAAATAGTTTTGCTTATATCACAGATTATAAAAAAGAAATAGATTGGCGACTCTCGCCTTCCCACCAATATGCGCTCGATCCCAGCGCTACTGCGTTGCGTGCTGCAACTAAAAAGAACAGTGACGGAAGTGATCTACATACTTTCATTCTGTAGAAATTTAATATGCGTTAGTATCAAAAAATAAGCTGTAAAGGTTTTATTTTTCGTCACTCTTACATTTGAACAAATTTATTTTACTTAATATGCAAGTTTATATTTCTATCTGATTTCCAAATTTCAAAAATTATCAAAAATTGTTTCATTTCTATAAATCTGTGCCAAGGGAGATGAAAAATTAATAGTAACTTTGTAATATAAATAAAAAAGAATCAGGAGGAGAAAAAAACGAAATATTAATTATTGACATCTATTCACTTAATTTTTTTACAAGTACAATATTTCCCATTTACATAATAAATATATAATAAAAATTAGTATTCAGTATAGTATATTATTATTAAAAGGTTACCATCGTATCCTTGTGGAATAAACAATGAATTTTTATACCCGCAGATGTATTTTGGCAGTGCCAATGGAACATTTAGACACCATTTTGTTCAACAGTCTTTATAAACACTCAATAACTCACAAATAAGAAAAGGTGGCTAAAATCCAGTGACTAATAGAGCAAAAAATAATGAAATAAACGTTTACAAGCATACAAACAGCTTCAAACAGATAGAATATCAAATTTGTAGCTTCAAAACTCCAAAAGATATTATCAGTTCCATTGAAATGTGTCTGTATATTGTTTGATCATGTCACAATTCATGAACTAAATATTATTTAATTTTTTTTTTCAAGAATATACTTCATTTGCTAATAAATTTGTGAATTTCTCTAGTTCACCAAACGTGGAGCTTTATTTTCTTTTTTCAATTTCCTTATAAATAAGCGACACCTCGCCCTCTCCAAAGGTTACATCTATTAATAAACCCCTTGTGGATTTCAAGGCGTTGCTGTTTGATTTGCTTAAGAGCATCAATAAACTTAATTTCTACTAAGGAAATTAATATGCCCTTCGTTGCGACCCAACCACCCTAGAACCTATTTGCTGATGAGATCATATGATTTTATATTTTTTTAATTTTCCAGCAGTAGGAAGTTAGAGATTAAATACGTTGTT
>CAJUYG010000224.1:148523-173218 GCA_910591675.1 Galerucella calmariensis | reverse complement strand
CTAACGCTCAACTTAAACTCTACTTGTTTCATTGCAATTTTTCTTTAGATACTTTCAATAAAAATTTTTGATCAGTACTTTTACGACAATATAGAAAAAATCCGGCTTAAAATACTCGCTTAAAAATAACGTTAGATAAACACACTGTTTTTTTTTCGGTGGGGTGTTGCAGACAGATGCCACCCTGTATATTTTTATTCAGGTAGAGGCACAATTTCCTGTCAGTAATGCGTTTTAAATTGTTAGGAATTCGTCTGTGGGTAGATGCACTAAAAGCTAATGTTAACATTGTAACTTGTTTTTTTGTCAGTTAATTGGGTATGAAACCATGTGACATAAGTTTTTATATAAAATATATCAATATAAAATTTCACTTTTTCACCACAGCTATATACTTTTTTAAAATTCGTTACAATTTCCAAGGAATTCCTTAAAAAATAGAATTTTTTCCTATGAAAATTATTATGAATAATCATTGAAATGAAAATAGATAAAGAGAATAATTTATTAATCTAAGTACGAAACTGGAACTGTTTTTGATGATGTTCTTAGAGCAGAGGATACAGTTAATATTGCAGAACAGGCTGTTTTTTTGAGCTAGGCTTTGGAGCTTATTTTAATCTTCCTTTTTTTCAAGCCTTTGGAGAATCGGTTGTTAATTTTTCAGTTTTTTTCTTTTTTCTTTGGCGTCTTCTACCTAGCTCTGAATCCGCAGTAGGAAATGATTGCAGAACAGTAGGAGAAATAAACTGCTTCTCCGGAGTTCTACTTAGTAAAGTTGAAGATGTTGATGGTATGCTCTCAAATAACCGTTGTTTGTTGTTGGACTGGTCTTCTTGTAGGTTAATATTTCTAAGCTTGTGTTCTGCACGATCATTTATTTCTGTTTGTATATCAGTAACAGAGGCCACCAACTGTACCAGAGGTTGTGCGAACCACAGTTTCATTGCAAAAAAGATATCGTCAAAATAATGTTGCCAATTATTCAGGCAAACATTGTTCCACTATAATGCGTATGATAGGACGTTTGAGTGGGGTAGGGAATTATTCCAGAAGTCATGGGCAACAGCTAAAACAATGCTCTAATGACCGAGATGAACATTTTATTAGATAATACACTTTACGAAAAAAGACTGTTACTAGTTTTAAGACAAAATATAATTTCTAAGCTGTACGCGATGTTAAGATTTCTCCTAAAGCAGCTAGAAGCTGGATTAGGCAGCTAGAGCCAACCACTGCATTTTTTTTTATATTGGGATCGTAAAATATGGTTTGTGGATTATTAGGAAAAGTTCCATTCTCAGATGAAACTGAGCTTAGCCTAAAGGCAGATAGTCCTGAACGGGTCTGACTAAGACCTAAAGTGAGGTTTGCTCTTTCTCGCTATCCATATTGTCTATTTCAATCTCGTGATATTGACTCTAAGATGTTCAGTATTTACTCCCATTCCAATTCTTAAAGTAGTCAATCTATTATTGTGTACAATAACGATAATGATAAAAGATTCGGAGCTATTAATTCCGCAAGTATATGAAACGAGGTTTCATATAACAATTCACACAAAAAATGTAGGGATCTACTGTTTTTTGTTGAAGAATATATAAACTTTGTAACGAGCCGCCTCTGAGTGTTAAGTGGTGTCCAGCACATGCATCCTCCAGCGGACAGTGTGAGTACAGCAAGGACTAATACAGGAATATTAATGTCTTAGAGCACCGCTCGTTCTTACCACCCTTTCCACAAGCTTTGACCATCTCATAGATCATGCATTTCTCCCTCTGACCCCTTAAAACTCCATTCAGGGGCAGCGCCCTTAACTTACTACCGACTACCACCCGATTTTATTGCTTAACCAAATATAAATTAAATTAACTACTGCTTCAGTAAGCAATTAAGAATTAAGGGAGTTTTGCGCTACGAGAAATAAAAAGCGATTTAGATGACTTTTATTTTGGATGCTGCAGCCGAAAAGAATAAATCACTACATAATTTTGCGGTGACGACGGTGCTTTTCCTCCTTTTTTATTTTCCATTTTATTTTCTTGTTTGAAAATGCTTCTTTTTTATATATTTACCTACGAAAATATGGTCAGATTGGGTCTGGGAATGTTGGTTTTTTTTTCTGTTATAAATCAACAAAAGTTATGTTATGTTAAATAATATGGAAGGTTCAAAAATAGTATTTTATTTCTCTGTTTCGGAAATTTGAGTCTAACAACTATGTTACTGGGTAAGAAAGAGTATGGAATCGCATAAACCGTCGTATTTTTTACCACGGTTAAAAATAATAAGAGAAGTTTATTTTCTGTGAATGGGATTTCAATAGCTTACGATATACTATAATAGTTGATAATATTACGTCAAGTTTCTACTATTCTAAGTAGTTGTAACTTCAAATTATCTTTATCAATCAATAATAAAATTTTCAAATTGAAGTCATCAGAAAAATAATGTACATTACTTGTGTAAAAAGTGACTAATTCCACTCAAGTTAATGTAATGTACTTTTTTGGTTAATTGAGTAGGATTGAATAATCATTTGAATACCTTTCCTGAGAATGAAAATATCACAAACAAAGATTGTACAACATGTAAACCTGGCTATAATTTAGGACCTCGACAATACCAAACTATTAAAACGCAATATTTGCTCGTGTTTGTACGATATGTCAACATTTCGTCCACACCAAAAATACTATATTTAGATTGGCGGTTGATCCATTCATTTTCTCCAAGTGAATATGATAGATATCCTCTCCACTCAATCATTAGATCATTCCATCACGAATAGGAATCACTAAGCTACCGTCCCTTCGCCTGCACCACCTCAGCCTCCTGGGCTTATTGTGGATCCTCCCAGTGTTCTGACTATAGCCTATTCAGCCAATCCGTTCCTTTATTAGCTTATACAGGTTCTTTGCTGGTTGGTTGTAGTCATTTGGGGTCTACCATACAGTTTCTGCCTCCTGTGGTCCAGCGTCTCACAGTTGCATAGTATATGCAGAGCTGTTTCGGTGTCCTTTTTGCATCTTCTGTAAGCAAGGTCTCCGTTTTACAGCCCTATTTTGTTCAGGTGCTCCTTTGTGGGAAAGTGTCCCATAAGTAGCCCCGTTATGGTGCGTAGTTTGTTCCTGCTCATTGAGCGCAGTTTTTTTGCTACTTTTCCTGATGGTTCTTCAATGAATTTCTCCCCATGTGTTTGCCTGGAGAACGCGAACAAGCTCGTATTACCTAAAAAATGGAACAGGAGCGAGCATTTGTTCTTGTTTTGTGTATGTTTGCTCGTGCCCGTTCGAATCGTCGACATTTCGTCCACACCACTAGCGATTTTTGCCAACAGAAACGACAAACACAATCATGTACAGTAGCAGTAGCTCATTCTGAATACGTGTCACTGAACAAAATAACCCACAAAGTAGCAAGCACGAGCCACCTCGAACGAGGATTAACGCTCGCTCGCTCTTGTTCGCTCGTGGTAAATACGCACTTTTCAAAATAGTTAAAATAGCCGAAACGTTTCAGTTTAAGGAAACATTATTATCTGTTGAAACTAACTATAACATAGATTCGTTAAATTAATAATAAAAAGTCCGACCCCACATTAAATCCTCCGAAAATTGTCCTCACAAATATGTCAAAT
The DNA here is from genome assembly GCA_910591675.1 of Galerucella calmariensis. Lineage (NCBI taxonomy): Eukaryota > Metazoa > Arthropoda > Insecta > Coleoptera > Chrysomelidae > Galerucella > Galerucella calmariensis. The sequence continues at coordinate 169,578 of CAJUYG010000224.1, read as the reverse complement.
GTATAACGGTAGAAAAAAATCGATCCATCACACATTCGTCTTCACTTTTTTTAGCAGAGATTAAATTCATTTTCGTACATTGCATTCAACGCTTTAAAAAACTTAAACAATCAAAAGGTTTATGGGGATATTGTGAGGAGTATTTAATACATGACGTACGTAACAAATTTGGCTGATCGATTGTGAGAAATATTTTCTTATTTTTTGTTCACACGTTTTACTTGAATATGAATTGGAAATTAGATTAAAGCGTTTATGATAAATTCATCTAGAGACGATAATTATAAAAAATATAGATTTTCGAAATGTTATCTACTTTATTCACAGTTTTCTGCAAATACATTGTAATTTTTGGTAAAGCGTGTTATCAATTTTGAAGTGTTTTCCATAAAACCTACAATTTAACCTTACCAAATGAAATTACAGCATCATCATTTCAATTGAATTACATAAAAAAACTCCCAGAATCTACTAAACAGTTTTTACTTGATACTTTTTATATTTAACTACACATATCACATTTTTCTGAACAGTCTTGAGAATGGTAGAATAAGAGTGAGACAAGTCAAAGAGTTCATCAAAAGACCCTCGCCACAATTCACGGAGTATCTACTGAGGCAGTATAGGAAAACAATCAGGATTCTGGTGGAGCTTCAGGCAGGGCATTGTAGACTTAACAAACACATGAATAACATCGGATTCGCAGTCACAACCATATGCAGGCTTTGCCAAGAAGATGAGGAAGAAGATGGTGAGCTACTGCGAAGGCCTGACTAGGCTGAGGTTTTTAATGATGAGGTAGGAAAAACTACAACCCCCTAGTATATAGAGGACCTGGGGTTTGCCATTCAGAGTCTAGTAATAAGGACGGATCTAGAATAGCAAGAAGGCACACACAATAGATCTGCAAAAGTCATAGTGAAGAGGCTCTTAGAAGCACATGATTCCCATATTGAAGTATTTTCAGTATCAGAATCTAAGTGCCTCGGCAATTATGGCCATTGACACTATACAAAAGACAAAGGGACATATATAAATACATACACTATCTTAAAACATAAAATATGTAAAATATCATTCTAGTTTATATTTTGTGGTAGAGGTTAGTTGTTTTGAGGAATTTCAATATCTTTGGGATTTCAGCTCTCTCAGGTTTGGTCTTACGTCTAGGTGCTTATATGTAATGGTGTATTCCTGGCAGTCGGTGAAAATATGTTGAACGATTACATCACTATTGCAGTGACGGCATAGACGGGAATGTTTTCAGAAGACAACAAGTAACTATGTGTGTATCTGGTGTGGTTGATCCGCAATCGTTTAATGACAGTAGCTTTTCTCCTGGTTAAGAAATCGAGGGAGAGACAGCCAATCAATGATTGTATATCGTAAAGGGCTGTTTTGCTGTTGTGCCAAAAATTTTGCCAGGACTTCTTGACGGACTTTTTTGAATATTAGTTTTATGTCATCTGGGAGCTAAAACGTTGTTGTGGTGATGGAAGAAGAGGCTTCTTTAGGATGGCGGTCAGCGTTTTCATTGCCAGTAATTCCAATGTGAGATGGGAGCCAGATAAGACAAACTGTTACATCACGCGCTAAGAGGGTTTGATAGATGTCATGGATGTTTTGAACTATTGGAGGGTCAGAAAAGATAGTATTAAGTGAATGAATTCAGTCAGTCGTTCAGTCATTTAATTTACGCTGATCGCTGCTTTATATAAAACGCTGATTTTCCATACTGAGTGCGCTTTCTTCAACTGGTCATGTTTTTTAATGTGATGTCGTAGTCACAATTCAAACATATGCTTTTAATAAACCTTCTAGGCATTCTACAAAAAGCACAAAACTATTCATTTGATAAATTTGAAATTTCATATTCCACTATGAGTTGCGTCTTACCGTATTGTCAGATTAAATTGTAGTTTTGTAAAATAATCACTATACTATAATAAAACAATAATGCGGCATTAAAACCTTTAAAGTATTACCACGATTCTTATAGCATATTATTCAGAAATTGAAATAACGGCATTCCGTTTCTCATGAGCAAATTCACAAAGGCAAAAGCAATTATGTTTTTTTTGTATAGAAATAATTTAAAATGAACATTGTATATATAAATGTGAACCCTGATTCACAATTAGTTCTTGAAGCAGATCAAGAATAGTTAGTATCCGAAGTAGGTATAGGTTAAATAGCTCCCCCTGTGGATATGATTAAAATGCGCGACTAGATAAGTAATTTAGTAGAAAACTTGACCTAATCTAAAATAACTTGCCTCGAGAGAAACTAAATTTCCTGAAAATATATCTTTAGTATCCAGGAATTAAATAACAATCATCTGATAAGTAGTACTGTCTTCATTATCAATATTAACTCACCAAAATATATATTGTCGTTAATGTCAGTAAATAAACTAAATACACTTTACACAAGATGCACCAAAAACTATGAGAGAGTAACACAACACATCTGTAAGCTTGACGAAGAATGACTGAATACCACTAATGTTACTAATGTTAGAGTTACTATCATCAACTGCTAATTTAGAAACCCTTTTAAACGAATTATATATCCTGGTCCGAAACCATTAACGTAATTCTGTGTTGATTTACTTTGAATGATCTACTATATAAAACTCATTTGTACTTATAAAAAATATTTAACATCGGTTGTAAGTAAATGCAACAAAAATATTTTTACTTGTATTACCAACCTTAATGATTTGAAGTAATTTGTCATACTTTTAACACATTTTTTATTAAACAATGAAGGTGTAAGTGCTTGAGGTGTAGATTGGTGTAAGCTAGTTGTTGACAAAATTAACTACTTTTAAATTGGCTGAACTTTCATGAAACTGTCTTAATTACTCTCATGTAGGTAAAGAAGCTCATTATAAAAGTAAGAATGTTTGTAAATGATCCAGATCGTTAATGTTTTTACTTTCAATATTTCTAGCTTCAGGTCAAATATGATAAAACTCAGATAAACATGAGACATTCAATTTTAGGATGGTAAAACAATTTTTTGTACTTTGTTGAGACATGGCTTTTTTGTGTGTGTGTGACATTCAGTAGTTCTTCGGCCCGTTTTACACATGTGTTACCTATGAAGGTTTTACTGTGTACCTGCTTTGGAATGTTCCTCCACTCAAGTTTATGTTGGCTTTGTACCCATTTTTGTATTTGCCCTCGGACTACCTTCTTTGTGGTCCCAAGATCTGGTTCTGGTCCAACATATGCTGTTGCTGAACCCCTTCTCGCGAGGTCATCAGCTTGTCCATTTCCAGAAATACCATTATGTCCCGGCACCCACACTAATCTTACTTTAATGAGGTCTGCTAGTTCTTTCTGGCATTCTTCTACCAGTCTGGATGTTACCTTGCGGCTGTTTAAAGCTGCAAGGGCTGCCTGGTTGTCAGTTAGTATGTTTATCCTATGAGTGTTAGTCCTATATTTGTTAATTCTGAGACATTCTAGGATAGCATAAATCACTGCCTGAAATACAGAGGTATGTTCTCCTAGTGAAAAGGAGCATCTTGTGTTTCTCATTTCACTATACACACCTGCTCCTGTCCCTTCCCCAGTCTGTGACCCGTCTGTGTACCAGGTCTCTCCTCGGGGAAGCTTCAGTCTGCTTGAGTCTTGCCAGTCCTTTCTGTGAGGTATTTCTACCCCATATTTGGGACTGGGGAGAAGTTTAGTAGCCATATAGTCTGCTTTCATATCTAAAATGGCTTCACTTATGATGTCCTTAATGGATATGTGTCCTGATCTAACTATCTTGTTGCTCAGGTTATTTTTCTGCCTAAAAAGCCCCATCCTTGCTTCCCCCATTAAAACGAGGTGTAATGGAGGAAGGCCAAATAGGCTTTTAGTTCTGCCGTTGTCGTGCTTCTCATGAACCCTGCAATACTGAGACAAGCAAGCACCTTGTCTAGTCTCATTATTGCGTTCTTTTGTGTCGTCTTTGTCCACCAGACCAAAGACGAATATGTTATCATGAGTTTAACTACTACACTGTATATCCAGTGTATCATTCGCGGACTCCACCCTCATGTTTTTCCACAAGTTCTTCTTGCCATCACAATGTGGTTTCCGATCTTGTTGCTACTTTTTCCATTTGTTTGGTCCATGTTAATCTCGAGTCAATAATCACCCCGAGATATTTAACATCCATAACCATTGGAATCTCCGTACCTTCAAGGAATAGTGGTCCCTTCTTTTGGTATAGGGTACTATGTTTGATTTGGTGGGACTTATAGTTAAACCCACCTCTTCCGTCCTTTTTGTTACAATGTTCAGAGCCTGTTGCATGCACTCTCTGACCGTAGTATTGAATCTGCCTTGTGATATGATGACCAAATCGTCCGCATATCCTAAGATATTATGGTGTTCGTTTTTGAGTCTCCTTATCAGTCCGTCCATTACAAGGTTTCCTATTAGAGGAGACAGGTTTCCTCCTTGAGGACACTCCCTTGATCCTGGGCTGATAATGTTTCACCCATCAAGGTTGAAAAGATCTTTCGGTCTCTCAGCATGCAGTCTATCCATCTGCAGCTTGTTTCGTCAATTTGCTTTTGACTAATTGCCCTAGTGATTACTTTGTGAGAGGTGTTATCAAAGGCACCCTCTATGTCAAGGAAGGCTGCTAATAATACTTCCTTATTTTCGAGAGCGTACTCTATTCCTTGTACTAGGTGATGGAGTGCTGTCTCTGTGGATACTCCTGGTCTGTATGCATATTGATCCAGGTCGATCGGTCTTCCTACCAATGATCTAATGTGCATGTCTACCAGTTTTTCCAATGTCTTCAGTACAAATGACATAAGACTTATGGGTCTCAGGGACTTTGCTTTATTGTCACCTGTTTTACCAGGCTTAGGAATAAAGACAACCCTAACATTTCTCCAGACCTTTGGTATGTACCCTAGTCCATGGTGAATGAACATCAAACTTACAAACATATAAGTTACAATGAAAACATAGTGCTGCTATTTACTAAAACCTTTGACAATGGTTTGCACTGGATACAGTCGTAGTTTTAATATCTTTGGTATTTATACTTGCAAGAGCGAACTGGAAACTTACGATGAAAAGTCTAGAAAATCTGGATTTGTAAATGTTAAAATTGGATGGGGGAAGGTGGAGCAAAAAGATTTATATCTGGAAATTAAAACTTGGAAATTTATCAATTATTTGGGAAGTATCAAAGCGGAAAGTAATGATATCTTAAACAAAACCGGGAACTATAACTCAAACAAATAAATTTAGAAGACTGTATATTTTAAAAATGTTCTTAAAATGAAGCATTAACTATAAAACTATTTAACAATGTTTGACAAACATCAAAAAGTGATCATTTCAATCCCATCCTCACCGTTTAATTTGTTTTTCTGGTTAAATCCAGAATAATGCAATCCTATTAATAATACCATGAAATGAATAAGTTAATACACTATTATTAAATCATAACCATTTTTCACTAAAGATTAGCACATTGATAAAATTAAAATTATGACACATACAAATTTCGTTTAGAAAAATCCATTATGTGGAATTAAAAAATATTACAGTGACCTTGCTACTGCTCTTTCTCCGATTCTTTGTTCCCATGATAAATAGTCAAAGATACCATCCGATTCTTAGATCGTTAATACGCATTTCAAACGAATATGATTGACAAAGACCAAAAGCCTCAACTCGACCCAGACACATATGTATAAAAATAATATCCGTCAAAAACACAATTCGAAAACTAATACGAAACATTCTCTAGCTTAGTTATTACGAATCATTAATCAAGAGTTGGTCAGGAAATGAGTCAACCCTTCGGTCCTTTCTGACCGAGAATAAGGCAGTTTACATACTGGACTTGGACATTGTGGTCGGCATCTTAAGACACATGGTCTTTGGTCATTCTATGCCGCATCTTTTAATGCTTAATGCGTTAAAGATTTTGAAAGGATTTGACATATTGTGGAAACTGAATAATATAGGGTTATTTGAATAATGTACTTTTTTCAAAGTCAAGAATATTTTCATTTTTGTAACGTCTTTGTTGTTTTTATTTAAACTTGAATTGAAAGAACCGTCACATTTGGGAACACAGTCGATAATAAAGAAGTAGGCCTATCAACAACTGTTGCAACAAATATTGCAGGTATATTTCCCATTTTCCGGGAACAAGAGATATTCCTTCTTCATCTTGAAAGTCATGATGTACAGGTGAGCTCACAATGCGCTATAAGAAATCAACTAAGAAGTCTTAGTTGGTTGAAGCAACTAGGAACAATTGCGAGCAGAAAGGTTTAGGTCATACAAGGGGAGCGACCACTTGCTTTCCATCACAAATTTCCTTGTTCGTTAGCCTGGCTATAGCATCCACTGGTATGGAACTGTGTTATTTTCTATCCTATCCTATTCATATTTCACAGAAGAAGCTGAGTATGCGAGTAGATGCTTCATCGCAAAGTCCACATTTTCTGCATATGGGTTCACTAACTTTGCCCATTTTGTGCAGATGCTTCCACAGCTATAGTGTCCAGTCACCAGGTCAGTAACTGTATTTAAATGTCTCTTAGTTTCAGCGCCTTGTTGAGAGTTGTATGGAGTATGGAGGTATTCTTATGTCAACCTTATGTCGAAGACTTTCTTGTTTATACTAGAAACAAACAGATGACTTGATAATACAGTTAAATAATAATTTAACTCATGTAATGAAATTCAAAAAAACCTTTCGTACTCCGCAAACTATTGAAAGAAGTAAATTCTTAGGTAATAGGTGTGAAGATATCTGAGTATTTTTCAGTTTGTTGGATATTTAAATTCAAATTCGAGGATTCGTAAAGAAGGCAAACGAAAGAAGTATCAAATGATAACAGATACTTACGCCCCTCCAAGCAATTCCCGAAACGCGCATAGCAAGATTGCCGTCCCGACGTAGGGCACCCTCTGTATTTAAACTTCGTATAGAGTTCCACGCGGTATCACTGCAACCCTGTCAGTATATGACAATCTGTCAGTTTCGATTAAAAACGGTTGGGGAAAATAAGTGCGTAGCGATATCGTTTCACGAAATACTGAGCGCAAGATATTACAGGTAATTATTTTTAAATTTCTTAATGCTGCAAAAAGTTTGTTTGAAAACATTATTAATTGGTAGTAATTAAAAAATGTATAAAATCATGAACCAAGCTTAATATTAAAAAAAATTAAATATTCCTAATTAGAGATTTAGTTTTTTTTATGAACAATATATGGTGTTCTTGAAACTATGTAATAGCACAGTTTGAATTAATTGAACGATTTAATTACATAAAGTAGGTACCCAGAAAAAATGTAAAAAATTCATAAAATTATAAAGTTGAGAGCGATTCTACTTTGATGATATAATAAGATACGAACGTCATAAATTTGTTTAGTGTGTCCAAATTTATCCACAAACATTGTTATTTTCGAAAATCTGGTGAAATAACAAAAGTAATGATTACATAGTGATAGTGCAATTTTATATAAATACCTACAAGAAAAACATACACAATTGGAAGTTATCGAGTAAACATCAGAAATCTGGAACTATTTACACGTAACTAGGTACAACTTGGAAAAAGGTATAATGAGCATCTGTATAACAGAAATAAAATTCCATACAAAGTTTATAAGGCAAAACTTTTGCAGATTAAATTTGAAAACTTCAATTAAACATTGATATTCTGTTTTTGACACAAATAGTATTTCTGTTCATCCTTTATTCAGATTTCATTCACGCCCAATTTAAACAAAAGCACGTGGACAGTGAAATTGATTAAGTAACAAAAGTCATGCAGCAGATAAGCTTGTAAACAAATTCAAACTATGAATATATCTAAATAATAAAACATGATAAACATAGTTCCGTTTCAAATGCGACGATTAATGACCAAATTGGGTACCAATATAAATGCAAAACGTTTGCCGCTAGTGCTGTTCCAAGTTGCCAAGTGATGACATTGCTTTGACGCGGTGTAAATGCTAACGGAGTAAAGTATGATGATCAGTTTACTGTTATGAAGTTTCAAGGCTTATAAAACTTATAAAAATCAATAAATTTTGTAAAGTTTATAACAATATTTAAAGTGAATATAACCAACATAAAAATAGAATAGATGTTCTCCCTTAGATAAGCATTAACTATTTGACTCAATGAAGTTACATTACTCTAACAATCAGCAATCAACATAGCTCCCAAGATTTACATCTATAATCATGAAATACCTAAGTATGTTGATATATATGTTTGAATCAATGTTTTTTAATTTCAATCTCAATATAGATAATGCTCTAATTACTAGAGATTTTGCTCTGGTTGCTTGGAGAATATTCATTGATAGTATCAAATTCTTCATCGTAATGGACAAATGGAGATGCTGATGATTATATATCACTGTTGATGGATCTAATGATAGTCTGGAAATTAATCCATATTCAACATCTATATCTATAGGTACCTAACCTTCAAAATCCCAAAAGTTGTGTTCTTACTGATCGCTTATAATAGTAAGAAGAACTGATTAATTCATTCAGGATTAGGTAAACTTAATAAACTAGGCAACAATAATGACACCTTACTGTGGATTCCAGGACACACTGGAATAAAATTAGCTAAGAGGGGGACTGAAACACCGTTTTGGGTGCCGGAAATTGTAATATTGGAAGAAATAGGCAAAGCCAAAAAAAAGAGACTATCTGACCAATTGGAAAGATGTGTTGTGGTGTGTCTTTGACGATCAAATATCCTGCTGGGTGACTACAACTCATTGAGATCAAATGAATGCAAAAGTCAAAGTAAAACTGCACTAAGAATTTTAACAGGGATCCGAACGGGACATTGTCGCCTGGATAAGCACCTGAAAAAGCTCAAAATAGTGGAGGAAGAAGATTGTAGATTCTGTAGCATGGAAGGAGAAACCTCCATTCACATATTTGCGAATAGCACAGCAATTCAGAATCTCACTGCACAATACCTAGGAGGTGAATGTATATAGAAGAGGGACATTCACCTAAGTTGAAGCCAAAGGATATCCTAAAATTTCTAATGGAAATAGGACTAAAGGAGTTACTAGTCTCTGAAGCTTTGAGACATTTCCCAGGAACTAAGTAGAAGTAAGGTGGCACAATCTATCTATATATCAGTATAGTAGATACAACAAAAATTTTTGCAATCTGCTGAAAATAGGTATAAATGTGTATTTGAGATCAGTAGGAGAGAATATTTTATCAATTTTTATGTTTATTTTGAATTTGACGGATCAATTTTCCATAAATTGTCTTTACACAGCTTAGGTATTTGTACCTACTCATTGATTGGTAGCTGGAATATGAATTAATTTTCTTTTGTGGTGAAATATGTAAGTATCAAATTTTACCTAATGATTGTGTTGCAGGTGGTAATATTAAGATCAAGAGCGTCTATCCAAAGAACAACAGTGATAATCATGACAGGTATTGAGATTCGTGCCGAAAAAAATTAAGCAAAGGAAACTGAAATTAGCATACATAATGGAGAATTATCATAATCTAAAACCCGCTGGACTCTCGACCGGTGATTTGAAAATTGGAATGCATTCGTACGGAATCGGGCATTTTTTTTATAGAATTTTTACCTGATAATTGCAAGACAGGTCGTCACGCTAGCATTTAGATCCCGCCTCTTGTGACCGAAGCCTGCCCACAAAGTTGCTCGCGCCGATCTGCCATTGGTTGTTTCTCCGACCACGTGACTTGCCATCATCCTCCTCATCCCCAAAGAAACAAAAACAACCATCGCTAACAGTAACTACGGACATACACGTAACAATCGCTGACTATTTCTCGCGGAAAGTCGCTTAACATTTCCCGCGAGCGGTGAAGACAGCTTTAATACGCTTTTCCACGTTTTCCGCGAAGAACTGTGTAGGTATAGTGGTGGAAAACTTATTGACAGTGCATTGTGATGTTGAGTGGTACAAGGACTTGCGGTGGTCGATGAAAATTAAGGATTTCGGCCGAATGCCGACGGGTCACTTGGACGAGGAGGACTTTGTTGCTGTGAAGACGCGGTCCAACACACCAGAAGGTGCTGCGGCCGGCGGGAGCGGGACGTTTTGGTTGTCCGCAGTGCCGGCCGCAGCACAACCTCTTGAAGGTTAACCATTTTTTATTACTTTCAAAATAAATTTTATTTTTTCCCCATTATTTTGCCGTATACATGTCAAATTTTCTAAAATCAGGCCTAGCAGCGTAACTATTCTCAAGAATTTAATACAAATGTCCATGAGCGAGTATCTAATAAAATGTACAAATATTTGTTCACAATTAAGTAAAATATAATTTTTATCAATACTTAGGTACCTAAAGTTTTGAAAATGTTTATGGTAAATATTAATTTTAGATTAATATAAATACAAAATTGATTACTCAGAAGATATGGGTACTACATAAGTTTACCATTTATCAATCTAATGTACAGGGTGTCTTTGATAAAATTCGTAATCTTCTGTCAACAGATAAAAATTTAACTTGTTCCAGCCCTTATTACGTGGAATATTTCCATGATTATAAAATTAAACCAACAATTAACAGATTTAACAACAACAATATAAAATTCTCAAAGACTTGCATCATATATAAACAGATAATAAATTCTATCTAGTAATTTGCACGACTGGTCGAGTAAGAAAATAGTCAGCTTTAGTGACATTAATCGATCATAGAAGTGACACATTTACTGTCTAGGCACGCTATGGCTACTATGTATACAATTTTACGTCTAATCGATTTAATTATTATAACATACGATTAGACAAAAAATTATTAATAATGAGTTAGGTATATTCGTCATAAAAAAGATTTCATTTTAATTTGATTTTTCAAAAACACTGTACAAACAATCGTAGAAAAAATTATATGTTTCACAGGGCAAATTAGAATCGGCTATGAAACACCAGCCGCGGAATTAAATCTTCTTCTTCTTCAAATTCGTTCCAATAACCGCAAAATCCATCATTTTGTCTCCACCCAATGTCATTGTCAATTTTGTTTATCAATTTAATTCAAATTATTAACGTTGCAGAGCAATAAACTTTTTCTGACTAGGCAGTGAAAATAAAACCCTTGTGCCTGTGAAGAGTGGGTAATCCAAAAAGGAACGTTTAATGTTATTTGGAGAAAAACATTATTTGCTTAACTAGGCTGTTTTTTGTTTGCAATCATACAATAAGAAGGTTGTAAGTAGGTACCTAGATAAAAAGTATATCTGATATAGTTTGTGCGAAGTCAGCTGGAAGACAAAAAGACCATATACAATATGTCTCAGTAAGCTGGAACCATATGGGAAACTTTTTTATTATTAATTTTAGGAAAAAAATGTATTCTCTATAAAAAGTTCTGCATGTTCTAAAATCTAAAATACCATCAACAGATATCAATTTTTTTTAGTCGTGTACGAGGTATGTCAAAAAATATGAATTTTACTCAAGAGTAAAGTAGGTACCTTTATTTTTCAGAATATTGACAATTGTTATTATAAAAAGTTGATTATAATTAATTATAAAAAAATAATTTCTGTTATTTTTACTCACTTCTCTGTATTAGCAATGATAATTCTGTATAATAGCAATTTGCGTACATAACCATTTTTAATCTAGGATGCACTGATGGCAAACGTCAAATCGCTAGTCAGTTTTTATAAAATATAAGAAATGGCGGCTCTGTTAAGTAGTGAAGAAAAAATAGAAATCGTTTTGATTGTGGGAGAAAATTATAAAACCCATAGAGAAGCCGCAATTATTTTTAATCATAGGCATCCCAATAAAAATATGTAATTGCATATTTGAACAGTTTTTGGTACTGATAAACTTTTTTTAAAAACATTTTTCGATATTGTCAAATTTAAAGGTACTTTACTCCTGAGTAAAATTCATATTTTTTGACATACCTCGTAAACGACTGAAAAAAATTGATATCTGTTGATTGTATTTTAGATTTTAGAGCATGCAGCATGAGAATACATCTTTTTCCTAAAATTAATAATAAAAAAGTTTCCCAAATGGTTCCAACTTACTGAGACATATTGTATATAATACTTATTCTTATTTATATTTTTTGGGAATCGAACCACAATAATGTTTTTTATTTTTTATTTCGACGTTTCGGTAGCGTTCCAGCTACCGTTGTCAAAATCAACTAGTAATAAAATTAATAAAATAATTTTTGGTCCCTATCTGACACAACGAAAAAAATATGACAACTAGACAATCAATAATATTTTGAAGTTTAAGACTACAAAACTTTGTTGTCAAATTTTATTAAGGTCCATTCATAGTAGATCACACCTCTGGTAAAATGTGAAATAAAATATTTTATTTTATGACATTCTAACGATATGATAGTCTACTAGAAATGGAATTCAGTGAAGTGCACGTTCCAGGAACGGTTTTTATTGGGATAGCGCTTTTTTCCGCTTATTTTGGAAATGTTGTTAATAAAACGCGTTTGTTGTTACTTTTTTGTGTATGATTATTTTTGTTTTCAAAACATGTATAACTCAGTTTGGTGATTTTGTGTATTGAAGTGTGTATCGATTTACAACTATTCCAATAATATATCATAAGAAAACCTGGATAAAAATTTATGATGCTATCCTGATAACGCAGGTAATTGATTATTGGAAATTTCTCTTTCTAACATTGGTAACCAAATTTGACTACATTCGGCTGGAATACTAGCTACACATTTATCTGCATTTAGTTGTATTAAAGCACTTTCTTTGATTTTTCGTCTTTTATTATTGGGCTCTTTCAATATTATTTTTGTCGAATCCCATTGAATTTTATGCCCCTCTTCCCAAGCATGTTTACAAATACCTGACTTAAAGAACTCCCTATCTTTGATATATTTTTTATGTTCACTTATTCGGACTTTCGATAAAATATTTTATTTCACATTTTACCAGAGATGAGATCTACTATGAATGGACCTTAATAAAATTTGACAACAAAGTTTTGTAGTCTAAAACTTAAAATATTATTGATTGTCTAGTTGTCATATTTTTTTCGTTGTGTCAGATAGGGAACAAAAATTATTTTATTAATTTCATTACTAGTTAATCTTGAAATGAAAAACATTATTGTGGTTTAATTCCCAAAAAATAAGAGAAAAAAGAATAAGTAATGCCACAAGGAACTCACAGAAGATATATAATACTTGTATGACTCTTCGACGATTAACACAATGATCAATCGATCAATTACATCCTCACCTGCAAATAGTTTAATACTTAACTTAGAAGTGTTATTAAATGTCTGTCGGGGCACATGGCCCGAGAAGTAGTTATTGCTTCTCAGCGAACAGTCTTTGTTCTTCGACAAGTAATTTTTAAAAACTTTGTAGGTAAAGCGTTATAATATTAAACTACTATCTTTGACACTTTCTTTTTTATCCTGTTGAAAATAAGCGGAATATACCAAGAAAGTACCATAAATTTGTACGAGGAAGTTCAAAAGAGCAGCAGCTGTACCTTCACCTCGTCAAAAGTATTCAAGCTCTTTTACCTCGAGATTTCACTCAGCAAATTCTGTGATTGGGACATGCAGACAACATACAAAGAAATCATTTTCTAGAAACACCCTGTATATTTCGTTGCCAACCAATTGCCAACTGCTTCTTTTCGTGGTTGAAGAACAGCTCAGAATTTGTTAAGTGGGTTCCAGGATTGTTACTAGTCTCGATGAACTGTTCATAAACTATACAAAATTCCTGTTGCGTTAGCTCGTCAACCCTCAAAATATGCCATGATCATGATATTAAACAATGGGTATTGTACTTTGATATTTGATTGCCTTTGGTCCATTCCAAAGCCACATTGGTATTGAGAGATTGGTACAAGTTCTCTCTCAAGGGCTTCTTCGTTATTTGTGATATCTTTCCGTGAGGTGCTACTAGATAAATGTTCCATAAATCATAGTATGTTTTTTACCGATGAACTGCTTGGCTTTTAATTCCTTCACCGTGGAGATCTTGGAACGCAGTTTGAAGTACTCCATTGACGAGACTTTAGACTCATTTTATGTTATCAGTTTCCCAGGTATTTGTAAGCAATCCTAGCTATAGGGCTACACCATCCATTACTCATCTAAGCATAAAAGAACGTACCGAAGCTGCTACAATACAAATTAAAAATGAGTTTCAGTTATAGTTTTACTCACAAAAAAAATATCTCTCTTGTACTGATAAGGCGCAAATACTCCGAAGCCGGTCTATAAGTAATGTTTTGTCCCTTCTTTCTTAAATCTAATAATTCTATTAATAAAATCATTATTTTCAATTTGATATCAGTGTATTGTAAAACTTGAAGTGCTGAATTATTATTTATAGGTTGCAATGAAACCGGATTCATCAACAGCCAGCCATCAATGGCTGAATTCATGACTGCCTTACCACACCTATCCGGAGAGCTATCTCATGCTCCACCAATTAGTCCTCAGCAAACACCACCATCCAGTGGATATCCGATGGATGTGCCTCATGGCATGGCATCACCTGGTGTTAACGTACCGGAATATCCGTGGATGAAGGAAAAGAAGACTACTAGGAAGAATAACCAACAGGGTAAGTGATTTGAAAATTTCAATTTTAATGAGGCACTACGATCGTCAGAGCAGTGTAGTGAACGTTTTCAACGTTTTTGCGTGATTCCTATTTAAATGTCATGACCTGCTAGCAAAATTATAGGTATACTGAAAAAACAAATATCTTGAAAAGAAAGATCTACAATGGTGATTCATCGCTATCAAAAAGTCTGTTGATCCTAAACATGTGGCGGAACTATTGAAAATAACTAGCTCAATGTAAGACAGTTTAGTTAATATAATCATCAAACACACATAAAATGTTATGGTCAGCCTACAGCCCTGATCTCAATCCCATTGAAGATATCTGGGAATTACTGCAGAGGCACATTCGACATTAACTCACTTTGCCTGACAACCGCAAAATCCTTGGGTTATTAGTAAACTCGAAACCCACGTGGAGTGATCATATTTCTCATATTTGTAAACGCGAGAACTCTAAACTGTTCCTAATACAAAAAACTTTCTCTAAAGCTTCTTTCGAAACGTATTGCAAACTTTACAAGTCCTATGTCCGACCCATACTTGAATACGCCGGTACTTTGTGGTATCCAGATTTAGCTCGAGATCGTGAAATGCTAGAAAGAGTGCAAAGACCAGATTGTCTTTTGGCCGTGTCAGACCTACGTAGGAAGAGAGATTAACCATGGCAAATCTTACAACATTTGAAGAAAGAAGTCTCCGAGGTGACCTTATTCTTTCCTTCCGAATTTTGAAATTCAACTTCGGCGATCTTCAAGCAGTTTGCCCCCTCAATTTAGACGATCGTCTTCGTGGGCACTCCTTAAAGCTGAAGAAAGAGCCTTTTAGAACTCGTTATAGGCAAAACTTTTTAAGTAACAGAATTTTTTGATATTTGGAATGGTCTTCCTCAGCAAATAATTAGCTCGGAAAATGTTAATAGTTTCAAAAATCAAATAGACTCCCATATTTTCGATCCGTAGTTTTTTAGGATAAGTGTAGTGTCAGTTATTGTTTTATTTATATTCTGTAAATTATTATGGGCAAAATAGGACTTGATGCTCTGCTCTTATCATGTAATAATAATTATAATAAAAAACTAACACTATATAAGATTTTTTAGCCTCCATTTGGCTGTTCCACAATGTCTATTGGGTAGTTAAGTACCAGTGCCAGTACAAGCTAATTGATAAAAAATTAATTAATAAAAGTGCTTTTATCTTAGACAAACTGCATTGGGGTGAAATTCTAAAAAAATTAATTATTTTAAAACTAAAGGAAACCGATCGCAGTTTCGTGCGAGTATGTCAACGCCTACTGAAACATTGCATGTTGCAAAGCAATAATATTTTGATGTCCTTCTGAAATTTGATACTAACGCAACTGACGGAAACATCACGAACACTTATTATTGACATCATTTCAATGTTCTCAACATAGCGGCCATAATTATGGTCTTCGACGTTCTTTCTCTTTCCCATTTTATTGTATTTCAACGTACAGAACTTTTATTGTATAAAGTAATACTTTTAGTACGTGTGGGCTGCCAACCATTAAGAAATATCGTGAGCCAGTCAGGTTTTACTATACAATAAGTAAGGCAGAAATTAATGTATCTGTCTAAACATAATACGTTTGTGTATCTATTGTTAGGAGGCGAGATTATAATAGATTTAACATAAAAATGTCAGAGTTTTTTTTATGTCTGTTTCACTTTGTAATAGAAACAGTTTATAGTAAAAACACCGAGAAAATATATTTAAATGTATTTTTGTAACTTATGGGTCATTCCACTACAAATAGACCCCTTTAGATTTGGACGAATTTTGGTCAGAAGTTTCCTTTTATATTATAACGGAGTTCTGTAGTATCACAAATAATTAAAAACATTTTTTCAAATGTGATGCAAAGTTCATAGTACCACTATTTTTCCTGTTTTTGAAACATTTGTTTTTATTATCTCGAAAACTACTTAAATTGAAAAAATTACTTATGCCCGGTTGCACCAACCGACCGTAAAAACAGTCGATACAATAACCGTTGATCGACCGATTAATCGATGATTCTCCGATTTTTCAAAATACCAATTGCGCCAGAAAAAGTTACAGTTGGTATTTGAACCGACCGTTGAATGTGAAGTGAAGTGAGCGTTTGAACTATAACCCTACATTATACGTATTGTCAATGTCACATAAAATATAAAATGGAAAGTAAAAAAGAGAAGAAATTGAATTTAAAAAAAGTATGGCTGCAAATTTACTTCAATTGTAATTAATTTATGTAACACTATATTTGTATTATATATAATTGAAGTTAGCTCAAAATATATTTGTTACTAATTCGAATTTCAAAAAAAAGTGTTAATCGAATGAATTCGTAATGCATTCCCATTTCGTTCCAATTCAGCATCTTGATGTTCAACTTCAATTTTATTTTCAATATGTTGATCCCAATCAATTTCAAAAATCGTTTTCTATTGCTGAATTATGTAATACAGATGTGCCAAAATGATTACCCTTAATACATTTTCAACCTATATTTGCATTATCACAGATAAAACAGGAAAGCGTCGTTTCCAAATTCCGAACAGTATGTCAATACCATTTCCAGTAGATACTAATATGTGAGTTTTGATAATTATTTTGGGATTGTGTGGTGTCATTAATTGGTTTGTACACATGTACCATTACCATTACTACTGAAAAATTCATTGTCAAGAAACCGAGCACTATCGTTATAAATATCGTGTACAGATCCCGGATAGCTTGCTACTATATCTGAAATATTCAATTTCATATCACCAATCAGTTGCACATTGATGGAAAATCAGCCCTTACGATTTCTATTAACAAAATCTTATTATGGGTGCAGTCAATTGCTCAGACAACACCCGGAAATCTAGCAAAACTTTGAAACTTTTGTTTCCCACACCAATTTCTTCATTTGTTCTAGGCATTCCACTTGATAAAGCTATGTAGTACCCTACTCGATGCACTATTCTACACTCTGTGCTTTTATGTATGTTAATAATATGATCACCGAGCACTTGTTGAAATCAATCTGTGGCATCTGTGTACCTCTTAACGCTATTAATAATTGATTCATAGAAGTCACTCCATTATTTTTTTCGAAACGTATTGAATATTCTCCAATATTCTCCAATAATTTACCATAGCTGGTTTACTGTTTCTTTACAGAAACGGTATCTTGCTTTAAATTTTTGATTGTTAAATAAATTGAATGGATCACATCTCGGCCTTTTGTGTAATGTGTAATTTTCCGTAATGTTTCAATCGCAATGTGATACCATCTATAAATAATATTGAAAATATTGCCGAATCCGTTCAAACTCCACAAAATCAAACAAATATCATTAGAAAAATAGCGAGAATATAACCATTATTATTTGCAATTATCGCCCGAAAACGGTCGGTTAATTCTATCCGTAAAATCAATCGATTAACGGACATCTTTTGGGTGGTGCAGCACGAAAGCTACGATTAACGGTTGATCGGCCGATTCAACGGACTGTTTTTTAGCTGGTGTAGCCGGGCATAAGTGTTAGTTTCAAAGTTTCAAATGATTTTTTCGAAAATAACGACCCCAAAACTTACCCTACTTGTAGCTCTTGCTGTAATTCAGGAGAGTAAATTCAAGAAATGTAGACAAAAGCGGGAGGACATTGTCCAATAACTCCAGTAGAAATGGATATTTTCTCATGATTCAAAGGGAAACCCTATTGCTATTGTAAGTATCCTGTGTCTAGGAACAGTTTTTTACTTATTTATTAATATTGGGAGCCCATGCCACAGTGTTTTCCTCTTACGCATATTAAATTATGACAAATCGCAGAAATGCTCAACTTTCAAGAGTAGCTCTTGTTGTGAATCCAGGAGAGCAAATTCAAGAAATGTATAACCGGGAGGACATATTGTCCAATAACTCGAGTAGAAATGAATATGTTTTCATGATTCCAAATTCACGTGAACGCGAAACGCCATTGCTATCTATGGTATCCTGTGTCTCGGTCCACATTTTTTTGAATATCGATAGCTCAGGCCACAGTGTTTTTCTCTTACGCGTGTTAAATTATGACAGATCGCAGAAATTGTCAACTCTTAAGTTAGATTTGTATGTCTACTTTGGATAGTGATTGTGAATGTTTCCAAACTTGCCTTACTTTGGATGAACAAACTGAAAGAAATGGACTCTTCAAGACTTTCAAAAATTTGCTTCAATCGACTTGCTCAGTTAGAATCTGATAATAATTCAAAGTATAATTGGGTAACGCAACTTAAAGAATTGTTTAATTATGCGCAATGTGAGTGTCTATGGGAACATTATTTGAGTACAAATGTACGCAGTTTAGATAGACTTATTCTAGACAAATTGCGAAACCGCCTGCTTGATAGTGACATGAAAAAAAAGGTTACTTCTAGTTACTCTTTATTATACTCACACTTACTAGTTGGTGGAAATAACAGTTATTTGCAAATACCCTCTCACATCTATATAACCAGAATAATAGCGCAACTTAGAACGTGTAGTAAAACATTTTTAAAATTGTCTTTTAAAGGAAATTTTTATATAATCAACAGCACTGATAATTGCATTGTCTGTAATATGGATGCCCTGGAGTCATTACATCATATGCTTTTTGAATGTCCCATTTACAGCCCTCTAAGAAAAAATAGTTTTTTTCACAATTTTCATAATATTGATGACCTAGTACACTATCTTAATACTAATAACACACAAAATGGATTTTTTGAACTTACTGAACTAGCTCATAGCATTATTAGTATCATAAAGCTGCGAGCATTTGCACATGGTTTATGATTGAAATTACCATCAAGTACACAGATATTTTATACTTTTATTTTGTATTAACTATGTCTATGTCGTAATGTATATCTAATTATGTTAATTCCTCACTTGATATTTTGTACCGAACCCTTGTGAGAAGATTTATCTTAGACACAATAAAACTATCTATTTATCTATCTAGTGATTGTGAAAAAATACCCAATTCTACTTCCTTACTATATTCATGATAACTAAACATATCCGAATTAGAACTTTTTCTTTGTGCTGGCGCTGGCCCCCCCCTGGAGATTCCAAAGCTACGGGGCACACTGGCCGAAGATATATGCTCTGCAGTTTCCTACTTTGCGGGTGACAGAATTTGCACGTGGCTTCGTGTGTCAACGCCATTAGCAAAACAGTATCTGAAAACTCAACGTCAAAATACTTAAGTTGTCAAATTTTATGTTACCTACTTCATTTTATACAAAAATATCTAATGTCATCGATCAATACATTGGCTCATAATTTTGCCTTGCAAAGTCAAAACTTTTTTGTGATTTTTTTGTTCGATTGTATTTGTTGGCATGAAACTTTCTCCGATTTTTTGTTGCGTTATCCACTTACCTTGTAAATACATCGTTTAAAAAGATTACAGTGATTTGTGATTTACACAAAAGCTACTTAATATAGCTGTCATAAAGTAACACTAATGATGAAACATTCATAGCGGGGGGCAATATCCATTCAATTAACATTGTCTGACATAATGATCTGTCGTAAAACGAGGATGCTACTGATTTGGATTAATAAATGTGAATCCACAGGTCCACCGTGCGTCTTTATGTCGTTTGTATATTTGAATACAACCAGAACCGTATTGAGGACTTTCAATTCAATGATATAAAAATAAATGGGAAGACACCGCTCTTTGTAGCGAAATAGGTGCACATTAAATAGAAAGTATTTCCAGATATAGAGTATATAGAGGTGTCTGAGGTCGCTCAGTCCGTATCAAAACTCAAAATTTCTTAAAACAATATGGCGGACGGGATATTGACACAAATATAATTCAATATAATTCAAATTGGAAAATATGAGGAATGCATAGGTTTGAGGTCGCTGATATATCAGAAATCAAAATGTTAAAGCAAGCCATCTCGTCCGTAGACGCTGCTAAACTTCCAGTAACGCTTGTCGGTGGAGCTGAACTCGATCTTCTACTATAGTTTATTCACGATAAGAAGACGATGACGCTGCAAAACAAAATATTGTGATGTTGTCAAGCTGTAGTTTTTCTATTTACTCAAACATTAAAAACATTTAATCATTTACATCATTTACAAAGACGTTACCATCTCTTGACATTTACTGTTCTGCTGCTTCGGCATTTTATTAACTATAATACACACTGCAGATTTGCCTAAATAATTTAATCTTGAAGAAACATTGAATTAAAAAGCACCAAAAAACTTGTAAATATTAGACGATGATCGTATGCCAATAAACATCAAAACAAAATGGGGAATTTTACCATAGTTGATATGACAACGTCTTGAAGTTTTGCCAACCCGTTAGCTGTAAATTACCCTGGCAGCAGCAATGGAAAAAACATAACAATCTGCACTGATAGTAGACAAGCCCTAT
>CAJUYG010000224.1:121503-143523 GCA_910591675.1 Galerucella calmariensis | reverse complement strand
TTAGTAAGTTCCCTAATCTATAATGACATGTTTTTATTTATATACATTTGAAAAGTATGTAATGTTTCAACGTTACTTCCCTCTTTTTCGTGTATCACGATTGTATTTAAATAAAGGGATATAGACTATTCGAAATGCCATTAGTTGATTGAAATTGATTTCGATGTGTATCTATAAACAGAACCGAAATACTCATATAATTATGATAATGACTTATTTGAATTTACTTCACTACTGCGGGCTTTATATTTACTATTACTTTATTTTGTGGATGGTATTTTACAAATACTTTGAGTGCTCTTTTAAAATTGGACCAGCAAAAAAAGCCGACGAAGAAGACAAAGATTAGCGAAAAATTATAGGATTTTTACGATAAAAAGATGATGATATTATTTTTAGTTACTTTCCTGCTTATCAGAATGAATATTAATTTACCGTAAATACAAACTATCCTCAACAGCCAGGGCAATTTACAGCTAACGGGTTGGCAAAACTTCAAGACGTTGTCAGATCAACTAGTAAAATACCCCAGTTTGTTTTGACCTTTATCGACATTCGATCATCGTCTAATATTTTAGTTTTTTTGGTTCTTTTAAATTCATTGTTTCTTTGAGATTGAAAAAACAGTTATTTTCATAACTAATTATTCAGGCAAATCTGCAGTGTGTAGTTCATAAAATGCCAAAGCAGCTGAACAGTAAATGTCCAGAGATAATAACATCTTTGTTAAGCTATTTTGAACGAGATTGACGAAATGGGTCCCGCTTCTCCCGCTTACTGCTGTAAGACGCATAAGTAATAGTATTCGCTATTTGTATTCATTACTATTAATGATTGAATGTTTTTAATATTTAAGTAAATGGAAAAACTACAGCTCCACAACATCACAATATTTTGTTTTGCAGCGTGATCGTCTTTTTATCGTGAATGAACTATATATACAAAAAAAAACAAAAATTTGCAAAATACAAAAAAATGAAGTCCATTGCAAGCGATAGCTACAGAAAATATTGTAATGTAATGACAGGAATGCTGTCAAAGCTGTGGTAAATTTGCTAGCTGAGCACTGTTAACTCACTGGGCAATTGTAGCTGATAGAATTGATCGACAAATACCTGCTGTATATTGGAGAACGACTCGGCACAGTCAGTGAGTCAGTGAGAAAGCCTGGCAAATGTACGGCTCTTCTTTACACTAGGCGACGGAAAGAAAGTGAGAAAAAACTATATGAAAAATTCATCCTCCAAACTGGTGGACTTCATTAAAAGTATTGGACTGGGAAAAGTCATCATAGAAGATCTGAAAATACTGCGGTCGATTAAGCTAATAATATATGAAGAAATCAAACCTTGAGCAATAGAAGGAACTGGGATAGAAGTGTACGGGCCAGGAACCAGACACTCTGAAAGCTTGGGAGGAACCCCAAGTATCTTTCAAGCGGAAATCCACGCCATAAGAAAGTGCGCCCAGTTCAATAAAGGACACAGAAGACAAAGGATTATCATAATGTCGGATGTTCAAGCAGCCATTAAAACACTGAGCTCTTGTGTAATCATTTCCAAAATGGTGTGGGAATGCCTAGACAAACTCAACGAACTAGGCGAGAACAATATAGTCACCTTACTGTGGATTTCAGAACACACTGGAAGAGAAGGAAATGAAATAGCATATGAACTTTCAAAGAGGGGGACTGAAATACCTTTCTGGGGGCCTGAACCCTTTCGCGGAGTCAGCTCCAATGTAATATTGGAAGAAATAGGTAAAGCCGAGAAAAAGAGAAGATCTGACCATTGGAAAGATCTAGTAGGACTTATACAATCAAAGACTCTTCTGGGTGACTACAACCTGTTGAGATCAAATGAATGCATAAGTCAAAGTAAAACTGTGCTAAGAGTTTTAACAGGGATCCTAACGGGACATTGTCGCCTGAATGGGCACCTGAAAAGCTCAAAATGGTGGAGGAAGAAGAATGCAGATTTTGTGGCATGGGAGAAGAAACCTCCATCCACATACTTTCCAACTGGACAGCACTTCAGAATCCTAGAGCACAGCACCTGGGAGATTACTGGATAGGAGAGAAACATTTTTCTAAGTTGAAGTGTTGAAGTGAATGTCTCCCCAAAATACATACATACATAAGTGAGATCTAAGCTACCTCTTCCACTGGAAGAGGAAAATAAATAAATACTAACCGCTTCATATCGGACTCATCCACAATTTTTGC
Organism: Galerucella calmariensis; assembly: GCA_910591675.1. NCBI lineage: Eukaryota > Metazoa > Arthropoda > Insecta > Coleoptera > Chrysomelidae > Galerucella > Galerucella calmariensis. The sequence continues at coordinate 141,299 of CAJUYG010000224.1, read as the reverse complement.
TAATTCTTCGAATGTAGTATGCTTTTTAAGCTTATAATAATTCTACCCTGTATAGATTCACTATGAAAGGTGATTTCCCCAAAAAGTTTACGTATAGCCCTGTGAGTATCCAATTAAAAAGATTCTCAACAGAGTAAATCCGTTTCAAATTAGAGATAACTCCTACGTAATCCCAGGTTTAACAACGCATCGGCTGCCTTGTATCTAGACGTAATGCCATCTTTCTCTATCATCCTCGGTAATATCTACCTGACGGTTGTCTCTCTTTGTTTAATCGTAGCTTTTGTATCGGTCGAAAGAGATATCCACTTCTGTGTTTGTGCTAAATTTGGTTTAAATTTATTATCCTCGGGCTTACTAACTGTGCATTTTGAATTCGAAAGTGTTATAGTGTTTAGTTCGGAATTTTGGATGTAATTGAGTGATTACAATACATCAGCCTTTGGTTTTCTTATCTCTCTTTAAAGCCAAGATTTTTATTTGCTGGCTGATGAGGTAACTAGCCTGACAAGATCGGAGATCTTCAATTCCCCAGATCCATTTACCTTATATCGAAATCCTCCATTGATCGGCGACCTTCAAGCAGTTTGCCCCCTCAATTTAGACGACCGTCTTTGTGGGCACTCCTTAAAACTGAAGAAAGAGCCTTTTAGAACTCGTTACAGGCAAAAAATTTTAAGTAACAGAATTTTCGATATTTGGAATGGTCTTCCTCAGCAAATAATTAGCTCTAAAAATGTTAATAGTTTCAAAAAAAATAGACTCCTATAGTTCCGATCTATAGTTTTTCAGGCTTAGTGTAGTGTAAGTTATTGTTTCATTTATATTCTGTGAATTATCATGGGCAAAATAGGACTTGATCCTCTACCCTTATCATGTAATAATAATAATAATAATATGACAATCACACCGTTTATTGAATTAACCTTCAATAAAATTTACGCAGTTAAACTCATAAATTAATCCATAACAACTCCGTGTTTCAGGTATTCCGTAGTTCAAGCAGATCGTTAATGCCTTGTAATTTCCATCATGATAAATTTCCTGATAACACACCATTTGTAAAATTTATTGGGTTACTTACTGATCGTAGTTTCTTAGATGTTAAGTTCCTTGTAAACGATACAACATTTGTCAGACCCAACTATTAATTATTATTCTCAAAAGATTAAGGAGAACTTGCACTAAGGGTTCATTTTAACATTCCCAAGTATTGATGAACATTCTAATCTACTGACTTATTAATTTTATTGAGTAATGAATCCAGACGAAACATACAGGATGGATGGGCTTGATACCTCAATTTTTTCATTAAAATGTTTGGTATTTTGAGGTCCTATTGGGCTGACAGTGCTCAGCTAGCAGACTCTACAGTTTGTACAGTATTCGTGTCTTTACTCATTAAGCCTGTCCTTAACTTTGGCGAACTTTATCATGAATTGTTTGGCTTTTCTCTGTGATTGCTCAGTTAACAGACTCTACAGTTTGGACAGTATTCGTGTCTTTACTCATTAAGTCTGTCGTTAACTTTGGCGAACTTTATCATGAGCTGTTTGGCTTCTATCTGTGAATGCTCAGTTAGCAGACTCTACAGTTTGGACAGTATTCGTGTCTTTACTCATTAAATCTGTCGTTAACTTTGGCGAACTTTATCATGAACTGTTTGGCTTCTCTCTGTGAATTTTTTCATCATTTCATGGTTTTGTGGGTTACCCACTTTTTTGTACCTCGTTTTGTGGTCGTCAGGCAAAAGGAATCTGGTTCAACGAATGTTATGGACAAGCCTTGCCTGCTTTTTTGTTGCCTAAAGCCCAAATAACCTTAATACGGACTTCCAGTACAATCAGAATACGCACACAATCCCATACCAGCTAAACATTTACTCCTATGGAATCGAGTGCCTTATTATTGATCCCCACTGTACAATGGTGGTTTGCGACACTTCCATTTGGGAAATTGTGACATTCTCCTACTCCCTTCAACATTTTTATGCCGTACCTACGCCAGGCTGCTTGCACTAGTCGTCTCAACTTCAGGTTATATATTTTTTATTTCATTCTAAAGCAATATCTCGTTGCTTAGGCAAAACTCAGACGGACCACAGCGACGCGAGTAGTTTGTGTTTCTGTTGTCGTCATCTATCGCTTTGGTCCCTCTGAGTTTAGCCTCTATTGCATTTTTAATATAACCAGGCCTCCTACCACTAACAACCATATTTATGAACTTGTTGTGACGCGTCGCTGTGATCCGTCTGAGTTTAGTCTTAGTGTCAATGGCGATTTGTCAGATGCGAGCAAAAGAAGAAGTCCTTTGATACTCAATAAAATATCTCTTACAGTAATAGAGAAGCATAGTTTCACATTACACCAAATACTTCTGGTTAATAACTGATAACCAAACAAAATTGATTGTTCTACGTCTCTCTTTTCAATTCTCATACTCATACCAGTTATATGGAAGAAGTAGCTTGCAAATGCATTGTACAAAAACAACTTTGACTACTGCTACTTTCTATATAACTATACAACCCCAATACTGCGCGTATTTGGCCATATTCATAAACGTGAATGGATGTGATGATTAAACATGGTATATTGAATGATGAGGTAACGATTGCGAATAATAATATATCTGCAGTTTGTTAAAATTCTGAATAGTTTTAAAATAAAAATTATGAAACACATGCCTGGAATCGAAAACATTGCGAAGGGCCAGGTCAATGATGTCGATATGATGACGCGTCACCTTGCGGCTACAGATTGATTTATGGTGGGTCTGGATTAATTAACGAACGCAAGCACAGGGTAACATCGAGGGACAGACAAATCCTGCAGCAGCCCTGCCCGCATTGCTGCCCTCGATCCTCATCCACTAAAACCAAACAGCCCGACCACTGTCGGCTGTCGCAGAACGATCATAATTGTTTCTTGCATGGTACGTTTCAATCATCAATCACTGAGAGCTCGCTCTCTCTCTCTCTCTTGCTCTTTCTTTATCTAAGTTTCCTTATAAATATATATTATAATTATATACAGTACGTCATACGTTTGGAAATAATAAAATCTTTTTCATATTCCAAAAATATCTTTTTATACCCATAATGACTTCCAGGTTAGAAGTAATACTTAGAAATGGGAATACTTAACAAAAAATAATCAAAGGTATACATTCAAAAAGCCTGAACCCAAGTTATGAAGGTTAACAAAAGCAATATTTTTTTAAAACCACTTCTATTTACGTTCATGTTGGAAGAATTGCTACAAAATTACAATAATTGCATTAAAAGAATTAAATTATCGGTGCTACAACCGATGATGTCAGGTTGTTATTCTATCTATTAACATTTTATCAAATTCATTGTAATAGTACATTATTATTGCAATAATTACTTTAAGTTCAAATCAGCAATTGCTCAATCAAGCGAATTAAACCAACTAAATAATAATCAAATGAATTTAATGGTTGCTTTGATACAATAAATGTAAAATTTGTGTTAAACATTATTCACAAGATTTGATTAATAAAAGGTTATAATTATATTACTTTATCAGAAGCACTTGTAGCAATGTATGACGAATATACTTTTATTATGCTCTAACTGTGACAAAAAAGTTATTCACAGTGAAGCAGGTAATGAATTGGTAGACCAGTTAGCTAAAGAAAGCTCTGAAGGAGTCTTCATAGGTCTGGAGCCTTTCTGTTGAATCGCATAAAAAGGGAAATCCAAAAATTGCTAGATGACAGCTCCCTAGTTGGCTTACGATCTGCTTTGATCATCCACTTTCATACAAAGATTTATCTGAACAAGGTAGACAAGGAACTCCCAAACAGGCTATTGAAGCTGGGTGAGAGACATTTGAAGACAGTTAACGAACTCTGAGGAAGCATTTGCACAAAATGGGCAAAGTTAGTGAGCCTATGTGAAGAAAATGTGAACTCTACGATAAAACACCTACTTACATACTCTGCTTCAGTGAGAACTTGCAAGGGCTCAGACGAAAGCACTTTAGAGAGGAACTAATACAACCAGTAGAACCACTATATGATGACACGAATCTTCTGGAATGGAAGTAGATAACATGGGGAATGGTACAAAAATTGACTTCAATTTAGTTGAGCACAACCCCAAAGATGAATGAATGAATGAGTTGTCAATATAATGTTATACTAGTGATTATAAAACTGTACATTTCGTGAAAAAGACTAGCTAATTATTGCAACGAGAATACATCATTAAAGTACCGTTAAATCATTAAAAAAAACCTGGTTGTGAAATCTAAGAAGTTTAGTTCGTCACACCTCTTCGTGGGAACTCATACTATAAGAAAATAGCATGAGCTGCTTTATAATATTTCGTAATTTACCAATTTTATACAGATTGTGATCTACGCTACTGATTGATACGATTGTCGGTGAGGACCATTTGAAGGTAGAATTACCAAAAACAACCGAAAACATTAATAAAAATGAAACGTATCTGAAGGCGTCTGGAAACGCATTAAAAATCTAATAGTATAACCGAAACGTCCATAATTAATTTGTTTTAATTTTTCAAAATTCATTCGATTTGACGTCCCTATATAAGCCTCGTCGTAGAAGATAGTAATTTTTTTGTTCGAAATATAGTCGAGGGGTACCATGTGATTAATGATTTAATTTTACCATGCAACAAATAATTATAAATGTTCTGTCGCCTTTGACGTCAGGCTTGGTTTATTAAAAAGTATCTTAAATGCATTCTGACTATCAATTCTAAACAATGGGGAAACTGTTTTATACTGTATAAAAAATGAGAATAAATTATTTATTCAAAGATAGATGTAGGTATAATGCTCCTCTACAACTGTACTTTATCGAAAGTTCTTTGGGAAATGCTTATCCACGAGTTCAAATATTTTTTCTACGCCTGCTTTTCCAATTAAATGGAATAATTCAACAGTGGCAACTATGGTGAGAGACGTTGCAATTTCTTGTTACCCAATCAAGGATTACTTCAGTGACTCATCATCTGAAATTTAACTCTTATCCTTTTTTGAACCACATTTGGTTCAGAACATCCTGGTTATGGTTATCCTTAAGGTTGAAATCATAAATAGATTGCTAAGCTTCGACAAACGCGACCAGCTCAAAAATGTCATAATTTGAAAAACTTATTACAAATAAAAAATTGTTATAACCTTTTGTTGCGATACATTGAGCAATGCTGCGAGACAATGTAGTCCTTAAGGAAGAGCAATATAGCGCTGCACAACAAAATACTGCAGCCAGCTCGTTCCCATTTTTTTTTGGTGATTTGGAAGCCATTTTGATGCCGGGAGCACTGCAGCATATTGGCTTATTGTATTCTACTCCCACATTTAGTCCACCTATCCAGTTATCCCCGTTCCTTCGAGTAGACGATATAGGTCCATTGGATGTGTGCCATATACATCAGGTGGCACATTGGCTTCTCCGAAGATTGTTTGTCTCCTTGAGTCCAGTGCCTCATAGTCAGATAAGATATGGGTTACGGTCTCGGACTCCATGCCACAAAGTCTGCAGCTGAAGTCCCCGTTATATAACCCTATTTTATGCAGGTGATCTTTTACCCGTTAGATAACCTGTAATAGTTCTTAGCTTATTTCTACTGATATTCAGTAGTTCTTCGGATCGTTTTACACATGTGTCACCTATGAAGGTTTTACTGTGTACCTGCTTTGGAATGTTCCTCCACTGAAGTCTATGTTGGCTTTGTACCCATTTTTACCCTCGGACCACCTTCTTCGTGGTCCCAAGAGCTGGTTCTGGTCCACTATATGCTGTTGCTGAACCTCTTTTCGCGAGTTCATCAGCTTGTTCATTTCCAGAAATACCGTTATGTCCCGGCCCTTACACTAATCTTACTTAAATGTGGTCTGCTAGTTCATTTAGTTCTTTCTGGCATTCTTCTTCTGGATGTTACCTCGCGGCTGTTTAAAGCTATAATCCTATAAGTGTCATTCCTATGTTTGTTCATTCTGACACATTCTGATACAGCATCAATTTCTGCCTGAAATACAGAGGTATGTTCTCCTAGCTCGTTCCCATCAAATATTAGTTATTATATCACGAATCTGGAAGATCTTGATGCTTTTATACAGTTTCATCAACTGTTCCCCATCTTCTACAGGTTCCTCTTCTTTTCTTGTTTCCGTGTGTTCAAATATCTCTTATATACTAGCAAATCATTCTTTGAAAATAGTTCCTTTTTGTATATCTAAGCAAAATATTAATTATATTTACAAGCTATGTATCCTTGATTTTCTACAACTTCATATTAATAATTAATCCATGTATGTAATTATTATCTAAGCTACAAGATATTTCAAGTCCACCTGATATTTTTAGGATCTGTGATTATTCAATGGGGAACTTCGGTTATATTTTTTCACCACTGGGGAACGGAAATTTCAAAACGAAATCGGTGGTAGAGATATATGAAATTTTTTGGCGTGTCAACTTGGACCGAAGTCTCCAAGTCTACTTATTAAAAGCTCTGTATGTTCTGATTTGTTGATAGATATGACATAGATTGATGAAATATTAACATTAAATGACATTTTGTTATTCTGGTTAGTACAAACATATGGTTGTACGTTGTAGGGTTCTACAGCTAGGGAAAATTTCAATTTCGATCTTTTTTTTTATTACTGTTCGTCTAAAAATAATGATTGTTAATGATTTTTTTTGAGACCAGATGTCGGTATCGTAGCCATATCAAAGTTTTTTTGTATCCATGTCACGATTTTAAGATTCCCGTTATTTTAACGTATTCCCATACAGGATAAAACTTATATCTAAGTATTTCAAAAACTTTTTTTCAACCGAAATTGAATCATCAAATTAGCAAATATGATTAATAGTGGAATTTGCTTATAGTAAGGGTAGGGGGGTAAAATAACTCGTTCGGAATGAAGCTGAACGATGTTTCAGATCGTAGCAGAGATGTTTCAGTACGCGGAGATGATAGTATTATTAATAGTTGGTGTCTGCTTTTGGGCTATGTGCAAGTCATTCTACGTCACTTCTCTCCCGTTTGTTTTTCGTGATCGATACCACCGCTAACATCTCATGTCATCGCAAAATCGTTCCATCCTCTTCATCTCTTTCACGACAGTGCCGTATTATGTTTCAAAATTTCAGTTCTACTTGATTTGTTGCTAAAAATTAATAAGCAGAGTGTGCGGGATGCTGTATTTTGCATAAATTTTATTCCAAACATGATGGTTGTAAAATTTTGTTCATTATAGATTATCCCAATCAAAATCTTACTTGACTATCACTAAAATTGTCTACCTAGAGAATTGGTAAGACTACGTAGCAACAGCAAACATTGATTCCTTCCCACCTCAGCTTGTTGGCATAGCTTTCTTTATTCGTAGTTGAAATCGCCTTCCATAGTCTTGAACCAGCTCTTGCGATATCAAAAGCTGCCAGCACAAAGGTGTACGTCTCGGTAAATTCAAACAAAACAGAGGACGAACTGGATCCACTTGCCAAAGCAGGAACACAGGCACTCCTGGTAAAAAAAAACCTTGGAATCGCCAACGAAATATTGAACTTGAGCAGGAGACAACTAAGCAAATTGACGGGTGACGGTTGTGTATGGAAGAGAAAGAAGCATACTCACTCCTGAACCCCCATAAATTAAATTTCTCAAAACTTCAGCTAGAATGTCATGATCTTATATTAAGCGTTTTCGATTATTTACTTTTGGTTGTTAGTAGCAGCTCGTAGTGACTGAATTCCGTTCGTTTATTACCGGGCGTGACGCCTAGTCTTACCTTCCCCTTGCCCCTCAAGCACATACCGAAAAGTATGAGCTTCAAATTTGATTTGACGTTTGTCCGGTTTGACGTTTATTTAAAGATTGTGCCGATTACGATTTAATACGATTTAAACCTTACTAAAAATATCTAAATATGCAAAATTTTCTTATCAAAAACATTATAATCGAAAGCTGTTCTTCTAACAATACAGGAAATTCATTGGCATTGGCACATGTCAGGTGGTTTTGAGCATCCTAAAAAATCGTGTTCGATTTGCTCAAAAGTAGTGACGACTGAGGCGTAACGCACAAGTGCTTGAAGCCCAAATAAACGAAAGCAACAATTAATATCACTTATTTTCAATTCGGCCATAGTTACAAAGTGTTTGAAATTATGTCACAATAAAATTAAATAACATACACCATGCATATGATTATATATAATCATGAGCTACATTATCAACTTATTAAAAGGGGATTGAGATTTATATTGAATAAAATTGAACAAGGAACACATTCTTCAAATATTGTGTGAAAAGAACATAAAAAACAGGATTTATCGTAGAAAAATCAGGGGATAATCCGGTGAGATCGCCACAGATTGTAGAGGTGAGAGTTCGTACAGAAGCGTGGTCACTGGCGAGCAGAGGGCAACTTGCGGATCAATTCATTATACTCCAGAGAGAGGGTCCGATTTTGCACCGTCATCTTCGGCAAGGCTTTCCTCACACGAACACCCCAACAAACGCCGTTTACTCTTTTGAAAAATTATTCCTGCTAAACTTGGCTACTGCTTGTTTACTGGTGATGTTCCAGTTTTATTTCCCCGATAAAAGATATTCATTCAGAGTTGTATCTATACGTTTAGCTTTATGATTAATAAGTTGGGAATCTGTTTCTGAAAAGAGCAGGAGAATTTTTTTCAATTTTACGCTTTTTCTAATTGAAATTCTGTAGGTAATGGAATGTTTGATATCAACGTAAGCCTTTGATTTATGTTATTTTTAATGTAGTTCACTTGTTCACAAGAATATAGTACATACTTACAGACCAAAAAAAATATAAGTAATGTGAACAGAAAACAACTTTTTTAAAAAGCATAAGAAGAAGTGGGGCAGATTCGTACATTATACATTAAAAATGTATGCCACTTATTTTTCAGTTTTTGCTTAAGTACTATAAAATTGATAAAAAAATTAATGTTCTAAGCTATAACTTTTTTATCATATTTGGAAAATTATTAACAAATGAAGAGTCAACGGAAAATGTGTGCCCCCAATGTTTTCAACAAAATCTAAACTTTCTTCGGCATACATTAGTTAATTTTTCAACATTTTATCAATTTTTAACCCTCGCTTATCAATCATAGTAAATATTGCTTGGATTTGTATGCTATATTTTTTTTGTGGATAAAGTAGTACCTACCCAAGCAATGCACCCAAGAACATGGCATGGCATCCATTGGCTCATTGTTCTATTTTCTATTCTAAAATTTTGAATGTCCACTGTAGCGTCGATTAGCAAGTTTGGGTCTTGAGGCCTTGACGCCTCATTTTACTTGTTTTTCACACAAAACTCGATGGTGGAAACGGCTTCCAATTAAAATAATGAAGCCTTCACTTGGGCTACCGGCCTATTAACTGTCTTTATACAAAAAACTACATCACTTTTAAATGATCTGAATATTCATGAAACTTTATTTTGAAGAGTTCCTGTTAAAAAGCTCCCTCATAAAAATTGGTAGCCCTCTAAAAAGAAATAATAATAGCCATTATTATCTCCATGTTAATTTTAATGTGTCCCAGAAGACCATTTGATAATTTCAAGACACTGTCATGCGGAAGATGCCTTTTTTTGGGTTGATACGCCATAGCTTTTTATTGACTTCCTGACATTTCCGTCTTTAAAATTTTTGCAGTTAATTACCCATCACGTTGGACTTCATGCATATTCTCGCCTGTTCATTTTATGTTTTTGAGCATACACATTGTTCGACTGTGAAAAGAATCATTAAAAGTTTTATATCTGCATGTCACAGATGCCTGAAAAAAAATTTTTTATTCCAACTATCCACTCCTCCCAAAATGTCAGCTATCAAATAATATCTTATAACTTTAGATCTATTGATATTAAGTACAGAATAATTAAGACAAAAATAATAAGTTCCTACCAAGTTACTAAAGATTTCCTACCGCAAGAAGGCACTATAGGCTTTAGATTTTTTGTAACAAAAGTTTCTTGAAACTAAAATATAATAAAGAACCTTTGGAGGTAGTAAGAAATTTTACATATTTGGGTGTTACTTTTTCATCTTCGTCTTTATTTTTAAATATGACACAGAGGACAGTAACCAAGACTCTCCATTCTACTGGTGCTGTTATGAACATTATGTGTCGATCTAAACTACATTCTTGGAATGCTCGTTTGGAACTTTACAATTCTATCATTTTATCTTCTCCATCATATGGAATTAGAATCTGGGGACTACGATATGCTTATTCACTTGAACAAGTTCAGGTAAACTTTTTTAAAAGGTCTGCCTCTTTGCACTCCCAATTATATGGTGAGAGTAGAAACTAAAACCATTAAGTTAAGTTTTTTTATATTCAAATCGGCGTTGTTGTGGTAAAATAGAGTGAAAATCATGGATGATAGTTCATTAATTAAACAATGCTTCTTGAGGTTAAAAGCCATCAACAGTAACAGTGTGAAGTATAGTTTTCTGCCATCAATAAACTCTCCCAGACTTAGAACGTAAATAATCTTTATTATTATAATATAATAGTTCCAGAAACGACTCCACTTTGTGGACGTTAACTTGGACCTTTTGACCTGACCCTTATAGCACCTATAGTCACTAGTCAATCTAATTCATTTTTATTCTGATCTACGTGGTATATAGTATATACCACACCAGTACAGCACTTAAATGTTAAGTTTCAATATAAATGAGAAACAATAATTGAAAAGTCAGTAAAAGTGACTTCACACGTCATGCTTGTCAAGCAATTTGTACAAGCTCACAAGAGCGAATGTATGATATTTTGTTAAATTTGTAACTACTCCAAGAAGTTTATCATTACTTTGATTATGTATGAAGGACGTAATTTGCGAGCTTATGTTACTTTTGAGATGTGCAATTAACCATTCCAAAATGACCTCACAGACAGGTCGGTCATATTGTGTTGGAGGGCATACATTCTATATAGTTTACAGGATAATAGTTAGACTTCAATAATGTTGTGAAGTATGGAATGCGGGGAGAAAGAAATGAGGTATCTTTTTTTCGATTTCCGGCTGTTTCAATGAAGCGAGGCTCTACAAAGTCTGACTTTACTACAAGCTAGATTTTTCTAAAATACTCTACAGGTTCAACTAATCGATTGGGTTGCATCCAGCATAATATGGCCGATCAGTCAAAGTCATATGTAATATTTCAATTTATCACAAATACAATACAATATTCATGGCTATAACCAAAATTTCCATTTTTATGTTATTATTTGTAATTTATACATTTTTAATTAATATTTTACAGCATTACTTGCAACACTAGCCTAATTAATAAAGTCTAATTGTTTAATAGGCGTGATGCGGCTACATTTAATCACAGTCATGCAGAGTTTTTCAACAAAATTCATAATAAAAAAGGAGAAGGAATAATCCCCCAGCAGGATTTAGACCGATGCGGTTTCTTTACAACGATTTTGATGATTTTATTGTGTTGATTTTCTGCTAGTCACGGTACAAAGAATGGTTAATGCTGAGGCTTCATCAACAGTAGTTCATTCGTATTTAACGTTTGTTGGTGGTCTGCTACCGAAATCCTTTTAAAAATGATTAGATAAATACAGTAGTTGTTGAACGTGTTATATTGATTGAGCTATTGTTCTAAAGGATGTACACATAAGGTGTTGTATGAAATATGCGAACACAACTGAAAATATGCGTTCTGTGTCATAGAATTGTTCGGATATAATAATATTGAGTATTTTTTTCATAATATGTCCAGAATAAAGTGCTGAAAGAAAATCAAGTCAAATAATTTCTGGAGTACTTGCGACCATACCACCTAATCTATAATAAATGTAACTTGTGATATATACATGTAGGTTAATACTTATTCTTGGTTTTCTGTGGCTTTTATTGCTTTGTCCAAATTTTACTATGAAATTAGTATAACCTGGCTATCTCCATCAATGTTTTTAGACACCTGAGCTTACAAATAAGGTTAATTATGAAGTGCCAAAGCTTTAAATATAATAATTTTTAGGTGTACGTACTGTATTCAAAGTATCCTATTTATTTATTAAACTTAATTCATTATTAATTCAAAGTTCTTAAAAGCATTGAGATTGGTTATCAGTTCTCTTCAGATAAAAGTATTTTTAAATAAATAAATTTCCATTTTCAATCAAAAATATATCATACTTCCCACTTGAATAATAAGTTTTTTCTTAAATATGTTCATAGCAAATTTATAACTCTGCTTCCTATAATTATTATACATTGACTGTTAAGGAAAGAATTTTTTGTGGGTCAGTCAATAAAATTGATATCTTTCTCTATGCACTGTTTTATTGTTTATTGATGTAAACTTTTGCTGACTTATGTTTTAAATTGTCCCCAACATTATAAAACAAGCATTTTAAGAATTTTCCGAGGATACCACGTGGACCCTTAGTGCTTTTTGTCTAGACTTTGTTACTGTTTTTCCTCACAAAATGGATTGAGAGACCTGCTTCTAGCTTGTTCCAGTGACTGAAATCCTTCTCTGCCTATTGAGAATTATATTTATTTAAACTTTGTATGTAATTCTGGAATTTAGAGCCATTAAAAATTCACTCAATTATTGTATTTCATAATTTTAAATGAATTTTTTATATTTTACATTGGCTTTTATTTGATGGATCTTATTCAGTAATGCATTTTTTATGTAAAATTGAATTGGTAGGATGCAATTCATTTCAATTTAATTCACTTATAATAATGTAAAGTAGTCAGTAATTAAAGATGAATACAACAGTATAAACTATCATTAAAAAGAGAACCGATAACGATAAATCTTTTTCTTCAAATTAATTGATATTTTTATTTCTTTTCGTTACAGGATCAAGAAAAAGTAACAAAAAACTTTCCTCAATGCTTTTTGGCAATGAAGACAATGATGGTGAGCAAATATATTTACATTTACACCTCCAAATTGAAATTAAAACGTTTCTTCTTTTTTTTTTAAATTGAAAAAAAAAATTAATCAACAAAAAAGACCATCAATTTGTCAGCTGACTTGTATGTAATTGAAAACTATATAGACATTCAAAATTCTCAAACTTTGTATGGTTAAAAGCACAAGAAGGGTTGAAAAATTTGTATGTGAGACCTGAAAGATATAAGAAAATATGAAGAAGATTACCAGAAATTTGGTACACTCTATAGTATTGATAAATACCCTATTACAGTTGCTGCATCTTATAAAGTGAGAAACATTCCCACATTCATGTTCCCGATATATTTTCAAATTCAACTCTACATCAAAATTTCACACAGTATCAAGATACAAAAATCTTTAATTCCCAATTTTTTATAAATTTAGTTTATTTTAACAAAAATTAACATATTTGTTCCTTTTCAGGTGCTTGTGTCATTATAATTATTTTAATAATTTATAATCAATTTTCATATGAATCGTAACAAAGTTTTATTCATAAATATTTACGGTTATATAAAGTAATAATTTCAAACTTTATCAGTATTATTTAGTGATGACAGTTAATTAAAACTAATATCTCGTAAAATCTCTTGTATATAGAGTTTTAACCGCAAAATCGAGAAATGCAAAGATCTCAAAATGATATCTAAAAGGCAATTTGGGAGTTGTTAGCAGTGGTTAGTCGAGTGGTGCAAGTAACAATGTCGATGACAGCGCACGCTGGTGGCGATTTATGGCGCTATAACTCCGAAGAGTTCGAGCCCTGGAGTCCTCAGGGCCCGTTAGGGATGTTTCCAAAATGTTTCCTGATAATCTTTTGAAAAGGTTTCGCTAAATAATATATTGAAACGGAATAAAATATTACATCATTGGGCTCAAGTACCATACTTTTTCGTAAGTAACCCAGAGAAGTAAAGACATTCATGCTCAGAACAAAAAATTTTTCCATCTTCTAATTATTATGTCCTTAATTCAAGTTCATTTTACCAAAAGATACAAAGTGTTGCAGTTTCTATATACAGTGCTATATTACATTAATAAAATTTGGAGGGTGGAAATAAAGTGTTGTAAACTTCTCTACGACTGGTAATGGGTGACGTAATAATAGTAGATGACGTCACAGTGCCACTCTGGCCAATAATTTTAAATAGGACCTTAAGGCAAGTGATATCTCGTTTGAAAGGCATTGACATTGGCTACATAGCCATATTAATTTTGTTTGGGTTTAAACTAATTTTGACGGAAAAATTAAATAAATACCAAAATTATTGAAATTATTTTTTTAAATTTAATTAATCAAATATCAACAATGGATTCTTATAGCAAGTGTTCGAAATGTGCTCCGTCTAATTCCTGACAGTAATACATCCTATCAGTAAACTCTTGTCGTACTCGTTCGAATGTGTCAGCTGAAATTGCATGGCATTCTTCAATAATTCTTTCTTTCAAAACGCCAATGCTATCTGGTGCCGTAGTATAAACCTTGGATTTCAAGAACCCCCATAGAAAAAAATCTAATGGTGTCAGATATGGTGACCGAGGTGGCCATTCTATAGGACCTCGCCGGCCGATATTCTCGATATTCTTCATCCAGGTAACGTCTTACTGCACCATAATAATGTGCAAGAGCACCATCTTGTTGAAACGTTATTTCCAGATGGCCGAATTCATCTGGATTATCTACCAGAATTTCAAGAATTAACGGCTCAATTGCATTTTGTAACATCTCCAGATACACTTCACCGCTTAAATTTGAATTTAGGAAAACAGGACCAACTATGTGGTTTCCCAAAATACCTGCCCAAACATAGACTTTTTCTGGAAATTGGGTATGTTGTTCAAGAAAGTTGTAAGGATTTGTGTCACTCCAATACCTTAAATTTTGTGTATTCACATTTCCATTGAGGCAAAAAGTACTTTCGTCACCAAAGCAAATTGTTTTTGTGTAATGTGGGTTTTGACTAATTTTATTTGTCATACATTCACAGAATTCGAGTCTTCTGTCGGGGTCGTCATCCGAAAGGTGGTGCACCATTTTTAACTTGTATTATGGAAGAAATTTATTTTTAGCCAACACTCTCTGTACTGTACTTCTAGTCACTTCACATATAGACGCAACTTTAGTTGAAAAGGAAGTAGGGTTTACTACCATTTCAGCAACTATATCAATTTTTTTATCATCACTAAATGCTGGTCGACCAGATCGTTTGGCATCTTGAACACTACCTGATGCTTCAAACTTGTGAAGAAGCTCCATCAAGTAAGTTTTCGAGATAGGGCGATCTGGGTATCTCTTATTAAATAAACGTTCCGCTTCATGGAGATTCTTTCTAGATTCACCAATTATTAAGATAGCTGCTTCTTTGTCGGCTTGAGTACGTACCATTTTGCCTATGTAAACTCTTAAACTTCTCGTTAAACAATAATAAAATTAAATATTTAAGCTATTTAGAAAAACTTTGCAAAGCAACAAATACTATTAAATTAAAAACGTCAATTTTTTTAACAACTTATCAGAGGCGGACTGAAAAATCTTCAATATTTAAATGTGAAATAATAATTTTGGTATTTATTTAATTTATCCGTCTAAATTAGTTTAAACCAGAACAAAATTAATATGACTATGTAGCCAATGTCAATGCCTTTCAAACGAGATATCACTTGTCATAAGGTCCTATTTCAAATTATTGGCCAGAGACGTCATCTATTACATCAACTGTTACTATTCTTAGAGAAGTTTACAACACTTTATTTTCACCCTCCAAATTTTATTAATGGAAGTGTAGCTGTTCAAAAGATACGAGGGGGGGAGGGGACGTTTGAATAGCACTGTATGTATATAGCTCTATCATTGGCCTTCATAACTAAATTTCACAACACCAGGGGCCTTGCTCTATACTTATCGCAATTAGAGAACAGTATGGGCCGTCACCGCGGAAAACTTTGAGACTTTATGTAGTTCACGATATCTACCTCGATAGTATCTTTAAATTTGAAATTCATTAGGGGTCTAAGCTTATTGTCTTGAATCTTTTTAGTGCCAAACATCTTCTTCGTTAGGTACTTTCGTATGTAACTATTGGTATGGAGGCTTTGTGAATTTTTAACCTGAAATTTTGGTTGAGGCTTTTGCTGGTTAGCAGCTTCTTGTAATCTATCCCCATCCTACAAATGCTTTGAGATTTCTCCACTCCTTCCATTTGCTGCGTTGGCTATCACTCCAAGGTATTTAAAATATATAATTCTTTTAAAGTTGTATTTGCATATTGTGATATACTTTGTGTTGTCTGAGGCTTTTTTATTGCAGATCAGTTAGTTCGTTCTGTTTTCATTTATTTCCAGACCTCTTCTTTATCAAGTTTAAATAAGGTGCAACACTGGGAACGAGAATCAGCTGGAAACAAGCTCATCGATTTATGACGTACCAGTACTATCTATGTAGTATTCTATGTGCTTCAACTCCACCTCATTCAGCCATAATACACTCTTGTCAGTCGCAGTTGAATACCAAATAAACTTATCACAATCCTAATCTAACTTCAGTCTTTATTAATTTACAAGTATTGATAAATCTAATTTTACTCCTTGTTTGGTAATTGATTGTCTGACTTATATTCAAATTATTTCGATAAATCTAATATACAAACAAGTAGAGATTTTACAATTAAGTTCTAACAGTAGAAAATTTTTAACTAGTAACAAACATTAGTCTACAGATAGACCGATGATTTTCACTAATTTTAGGAATGTACCTCTAGCACATAAATGTATGTTTAAAACATTAATTTAAGTTAAGGAAATTGGAAAACCAATAATGCGCAACCTTGTTCCGAATGGATTTTGTACTAAATTTAGTAACTTGCCTGAGAACGGTCCAAAAAGGCAGCGCGTGCCCGCATCCGGTCGTTGACGGTCGACAATATGTAATACCTGCTATCAAGATAGCTAGATTATCCAGATTTCCTTCACATTTGTTCCACTTCCAATATATTTATGGCTGTTGTATGTGTTGAGTGTAGTGGATGAAGTGGTTTTCGTGTGGGATAGAAAAAAACCTGTTGTATTCGGTGGATTTGAGATAATAAAATGCTTGAACTGTTAAAGTCACTGCCGAGATTATTGTTTCTAAAAGATGTAGAAAAATCTCACAGAAGATGAATCTTACAAAAAAAAGACTTTTTCTACGACCACTATCGAAAGTTGTCTTTTGTGCCTTGAAAAGCAACTGCAAAGTTGATGTTTTCCGTGAACTGTCATAATTTGACGTTATTGGCGCTCTTAAGCAGAAAGTAGCTTTGGCGCACGCCTAATTTTATTCATAGATAAAAGAGAGTAGTTATTTTAATATAAACTGTAGAATAAATAAATATTTTAGTTGATTTTCTAATATGTTAAAGCATTCAACAGTATTTTCCGTAATAATCTAATGAGAAATAGGGAAATCTAAGAAATATCTGACATTAATGTAATAAGTGTGGCCTACGTACATAGGTACACGAAACTGCAATCTGGAAACTGCTAAGTACGAACAATGGCATTTAATTTTATTTTGTTGTGATCGTATGAAAACTCTTGTGTATATTTCGAGCAGAAAGTCGTTTGGTAGTCTCGACAGATTGCCGCGCTCCGCTGCTGTCTCGACTTCCAAAGTACTACTTCCTGCTCTTGATACACGAATAGCTATTATTCTGTTTCTTTTTTTTGTGGAGTTGAGTTTCCCACACTATTTCTTTTATAGGTTTTATTTTCCCATGTTGATTCTACAATTTTCCATCAAATCATTCAAGGATTTTTCTTCTTTTTCAATGTGTTCGCTCCTGATTTTTGTGCTGGAGAAAAAATTGAACATAATACAGAATAAACTAGGCTCCGAAAATTCTCCTCGCTGGATATACTTTTTTGTTTAAATGCCCTTTCTACTCCATTTCATATTTAATATCAACTAATGAGGCGCAAAAATTGGCACAGTTTTTATTTTCCATCGATTCTAGATAACATACTTGTCATATTTTTCTTAATAAACTACTTTTTGATATTTTTGTAGCTTTTTAACTTTTTATAAGCCTGTAAAATTTTTTAAATAAAATGAAAAATGCTTCAATAGTTTTAAAACAATAAGAATATTTATATATTACGCTTTTAGCTAATATTTACTTCATTACTTTTACTTCTTTCACTACACTTTTATCCATGGTTGTAGATCTCCAAAAATAATTGTATTCTCCATAATATAAAGTGACCATCAAACCTCAACTTGTGTAAACACTTCTCGATATAACGTTGTAATCTCCCTGTAAGCTGTGTATAAAACAGTAGCTGTCGGATTTTAACACTGCGGTCAGATAAGAGGGACATAATAATGTAGAAGGGACCTCCACAAGAACGGCCATCTAGATTGTAGATGCTAATAGAATGACCGCTGGCCAAGCACGACCCACCCTTCGTTGTAGACTCACTCTCGCCAAAACCACCGACCGGAAGCAAAAACAAGCAAAATGGATATATTTCCTTTTTGTTCTCCTAAACTTATATGGGAATTCTGCTAGATAGGACCTGTGATACCGCTAGCGGTCTGTAATTGATAATTGTGTGAATTGAATCTGACTATTTAGCTGAAAACATTATTATCACTTAATTCAATCGTTCAAACGGTATAAGAACTTGTGTCAAGCAGTGATGTTTTTATTGGAATGTATAGGAACGTTGACACGTTTGAAGGTACAAGTAAAAAGTCCTTTAAAGATACAGGTTATTAATTTCTAATCCTTTTGGTATCTATACAAACATACAACATACAAACAATAGGGTACAAGCATAAATTTTGCTATTGGTGGGAATTGACGCTTTATCAGGTCTCCTAACACCTTGCATGTCTATTTTTTCAAAAAAATATAAACTTTACTTTTGAAACGACTTAAAAATCATAAAATTTGAAAGTATGACAAAACGCCCTTTACGTCATGAAGATGGCTGCCCCATGGTGTGACGTCATTTGTTTACGTTCTTATTCGTGTATCACGCTCTGAGTTCTTGTCACCTGATTTGTTTCTGAAAGCTTCAAAAATGGATAAACCAAAAAAAAAAACTTTGTATTCCAAGTATTGCATTGTTCCAGTGTGTAAATCAATGTCTATTAAAACTCCAGACAAAATATTTGTTACTTTACCTGGTGGCGCAAGCAAAAATACACTTAAAAGTACCTACTCCTATGCTGGTAATTTTTATTCTTAAATAGTTTAAGGTTATGTACCTATATGTCTAGGAATCAACCATAAAAACATCATTTTCTTACGACCACACATCGAAATATGGTTGGTATATATTATATAAATAAAACATAGCTTGAATCGTACTTACGATAATGCTTTAACTCCTCTTATTTCCTCTGCATTAAAGCAGCTGTTTGACTTCATAAATTCAAGCAGCATAAATGTGTCTACTTTGGGCAAGTTATCAGTTTGTGCTTTTACAAAACCTTCGCTAGCCATATCTTTACTCACAAAATATGAAAGAATCGTCACTGAACACTGAACTAGTAAATAAAATATATTCTTCCAAAAGTTTTAAAATATCCTCGGAAATATCGAATATTTATGTCCACTTTTCACTTTACGTTGACTTTTAGAAATAAAAAAAGCACACACAAACACGTAATGGTCTCAAACAAACATAAATGATATTTTTACGTCAATGAAGTAATTAATAGTTGATAAAAATACAATATAAACAGACAACTACACATAACCTAATGCAATACCGGCCAAATTGACAAAAGTAAACAAATTTTATGACATCACACGT
>CAJUYG010000224.1:103830-116503 GCA_910591675.1 Galerucella calmariensis | reverse complement strand
TTTGGGCAGGCGACTGAGATATACCTAAAACAGGTTTTCTCTCATTAAATATGGAAATTTAGTAGACGAGATATTGAAATAAGTATTGTTTTTACAATGCTTTTGATTATCAAAAATGGGTTTGAATTACGTAATACTAAATCCTCTGCATAACTAATTTAATGTTGTAATATCATCAAATTTAAAAGTGATAATTTATCCAATATTATTATTAGAGTCCGCAGAATCTCTCTTGAGCTATTAGTCTTCACTACAGTTTTATTTCATTTGCCATTAAGTGATCTTTGAATACTTCAGTAATGTACAGAAAGATACAGTGAGAAAAGATAACAGACCCATTTTTCTTCAAAAACCTTTCTGTGTTTACTGTCTTTTGAGATGAATTTCTAAGCATTTTATTACTAATCCCAGTTCAGTACTTGCTTACATCGTACTGATGTTCCATAGATATTCATACTAAGTAACGGCACTGTAGAATCTATTACAAGCGAATGTTTTCTGTTTCCATTTTACAGACATTGCACTTGCGTTTGGCGCAGACTATCTCAAGGTTACAACTTACCAGAGTTTCTGTGGAATCTACAGTAAAAAAGCAAAATGTTCAATGTTCAAGGTTATGTTACTTATACGTTACTAGCGATATTCATAAAGCAACAAAAAACAAAGTCTTATCCGCTGGGCTGTCAAGTCACTAGCCCATCGGGAAATAAGTTTAAAATATTATATTAACAATTCTCCATTATTAAACCTTTTTACCTAGAAAGATTCCTGTAGGATGGTTGTGGATGAGTTTCCAGGTAAACTTGTTAAATACTTTAGTTAATCCCATATTTAGACAAATTCATTTCATTTCCTTGTAAATAGATTATAATTTTATTGTTAAATATCCGTATAATTTAGTATTAAGGCAATGTATAAATTGAAAGTTTCTCATTATACCTCCATTCGTTTGAAAAAGCTACTGTGTTAGCGAAACGCGTCACTTTAAGTTTGAATATAATGTAGATTTAACAAAATAAAATTGTTTGATGTCATAAGTTTAAAATAATTTACAAAGTTTTACCGGACAAGAGAGCGAATTAAGAACGTGATAATAAGCTTTGTTCACTTGTTAAACAACAAAATCATATTTTTTTGTGACTTATAATTTTCTACCCGCAACTTTTCAAATATCCAGCAAAAGCTACGTTTCGGAAACGCGTTTTAATATTCGGTATCTTATTTTCCATAAACTTTATTTGATTATTATAATTTATTTTACAAAGTTTGACATGTTGCCTATTCGTGAATGATAAAGTAGATCAACAGCTGTCACCAGGTGAATTTAATATCATCGTATCTGTCGCTATTGGCATGTCCTCTTCTTCGCTTCCTCACTGCCAAATGCTACATGGAATTTATTATGAAACTGAAACTCGAATGTATGCCTTCTGCTAGTTGATTTTCAACTTTTGTTTAAAGTTTCCGAAATGTTACGGTACAGATGTGGGGGTGTTCGGCTACAATGTGACGGCGTCGCGACGGTTGGAGCGATTCTCGAAGAATTAGTTAGCCAAAGGTAAAAGCTGATTGCAATAATTTAATAATAAAAAATAGCAATAAAAGACTATAGTTTCACAAGAAGGTAAAAACTATTGCTTGAATAAAAGACAGTTAAATGTTAAATTCAGCTTTTGTCATTAATTTATGAAATACAAAGTAGCTGATCAAAGAAGATTGACATGTCACATATCATGATATTGGAGCATCATTTGGCATTACAAAGACCACAATTTAAAACATTTTACATCAAGAAATGATCTGTATAAAAATTGGATACTGCATCTGTTGAAGGAAGAGCAGGAAGCAATTTGGTATCAAAAAACTCTTAACCGGTTTAACGTAGGAAGCTTGAAAAAATATATACATTATTGTCAGTGGTTGATTTACTCTTAGAAACTCAAAAATAAACGTCAGCTGGTTGTTTGGGTGTTCCAAGTTGTTTTAGAAAAGATGGTGGCGACATTTGTCTCAAGAACAGATCATGTATAGTTTGACAAGTTTATCTGAAGCTACGCGGTATCGGTAAGAGGCGAGGAAAAACATCGCGCATATCTGTCAAACGTACAAATGGCGTACGGTACCTATTTTACCAAGTAAAACTGAAAATACAAAGGTCACTGACAATACCAACGCCACTGGATAAATCAATATCAGTCAATTGACGAAGTGAGAGGGAAGAACACACGCACGCGCTTGCCAATAAGAAGTCAGCTGGTCGATAAAAATCACCAATTATGTAATTCGGAGGGTGTGTTCATTATGGTTTTCGTACAACGCTGCCAGAGCTTGAATAAGCCCATAACAAATTTGGAAAAGTGTTCATCTTTTAATATTCATAAATTGAAAAAATAATGTTAATAGAAAAAATCCAAGGAAACAAGCACATTATAGAATTAACGTTTAATCAAATTGTTGATGTTGTTAATAATAAAAAGACCTATTTATAATTATTATCCCTACATAGTGAGCACTTCAGCTTTCTCATAGTTGAACGTGGCAATGTCGAATGTTTTCGACTGCATTGCTTTCACGGTTTCATTTAAACTTGCCAAAGTATAGCGTAAATCCGTCTGTAATATGGTTGAGATAATACCCCTCATGGTGTGCGTCCTCGATTGTTAATGTCCTTCTAACACATTACGTAGGAGGAGGTAGAAAAAAAGGCATGTCTGTGATTAATCCTAAATAACCCAAAATATCATAATAATGAACCGTTTAAATGTAATACAAACGTTAACCGTGATCTTTGACTTACAAAACTTTGATTGGTTGATGTTTAGATTACGCGCAAGCGCAACCTATTAATCGAGAGCTCAAAATACTATGAAGGCGATACTTTCGTGGCGGCAATGTGTCTTACGTCATTTTCTACTGTCATACAGTTCTCGTCAGGTCTGTACTTTGTTGTTTACAGTCAATTATTATTTATGTGAATATTAATCTTATTGTTATATTTATTCGAATAATACAAAAATATGCATAGATACACAGAAAAACATCAGTATCTTGAAAGTTCTCAAGTATTTTCAGTTAGAAAAAGAAGCTGGTAATTATTAATTTCATAGCCTTTTCGAATTTGGCTGAATACGATCCTGATGATTTTATTTATCAAATTTAAGGTTAGCTATATGTCAAAATGGCAAATAGGATAAACGACATGCCGAAAACCGGGATATACGTTACAATCGATGAAGCACACCAAGGAGGGTATTATTTCAACCATATCAAAGAACTGTTACTGCTTATTGGTTTATATCAATTTGTTTGCGAAAGAATTTGCCGAGTTTCGAAAAATCAGCCCTCAACGACAATGCAAGACACCAAGACAGTGCAGGTTACCACACAGCTCGAAAAACAATTGAGTTTTTAATGCAAGAAAACATCGAATTCTTGGACCATCCCCCATACAGTCCATCGCCCCAGAAGGTGCAAACAACGCCTTCAAAAACTCGTGGAGAAAAGTCTACTGTTTTTCATAAATATATTTTTTGTCCGATTGGCAGCAAATATGAATTTTGCTGACACATATCAATCAGCAAAGTATTACTTTTCCTGCTTAGGCAGCAAAGTGGTTATCCTCCATTGGAATAAAACATTTGACGTAAATATTTATTAGCAATTATTACATAACACTTTTAACAAGAATTTAAAAACATATGTTCAGTTGTTATTAACATTGATGGTAAAATTAGGTACTACAATTTTAAACGAATAGGCCACTTTTTCTTTCCTCAGATAATTTGCAAATACAATATCCTCCTATATCATTATGAACAATCGGAGAAAAAATTATATGTTCAACTCGGCAGTCAATCTATTACTTTGCTGCCTAGTTAAACAAATAACTATTTTCCCGCTTTCAAGATATTTTCTTGGTTACATACTTTTGGATAATCCAGTATATGTTTAAATATTTCGATGAATTCGAATTTCAAGTAGCCATCCCAAATTGTTGAATCCTGTGTGTCGAAATGCAAATTAATCAATAAAACAAAAACCGAAGGTAGATCAGAAGAGTGAGGGAAGTTATTCAAAGTGGTTTAAAAATCGTTTATATTCGGATTGAATTTCCACCCTCCTTTCCGAAGTGGAGTAAGCATTTCTCATTTAATTTTTGTACCAAAGTATTAAAGCCGTAAACGGGGAATAAAAATATCCCAATACATTGCAGAGAGAAGAGGGTTTGAAAAGCGGGCGAACGCGTTTATGGGGGGAGGCGCGTGTAAAACTTTTTGATTGACAGCTGAGTTTGTCCAATCACAAAGCCGGAATACTGATGAGGAATACGTCAATCACGCTTATAACCCGAACAGCTTGCCACGAAGAGAACGTAAACCCCAGATACTGAACCAAACAGATCTAAACTGAAACTATGGATATCTCTCTTCGATAATTCATCCTATCGTTAAAGATGTGAAAAGGGTATTGAAAGTTGCTTATTAATTACAGTATTCAGAATTACTTTGTTTCGAATTCTCATTGGATTTAGCTATTTATAATAACAATATTCTGCATATGAGAGTTAGGAGGTTTAGGAGACATAAGAGGGTCTGAAGGCGCGTTCTCACTAGTCGATTTTAGTTGAACGATTTTTATCGAGCAACTAAAATCGAATGAAAATCCCTGTGTAAACCTATATTTCAACAAAAGTTGAATCCATTTCTACTTTTATCGTTCAAGTAGGTATGAGTCACCGTACGTTTTTGATGCGCGATTCATCTTGCTCAGTGTTCAGTTTGGCAGTCAAGGAATCAAATGTTTAGTGTTTATGCTTATGATTATATTTAGTGGTTTTTTCAGAGAAAAATACTTATTTTGAAGTACACACTTTATTTTGTTGAGCTTTCGTTGCACTTCGTCAACTTCATCAGAACAAAACTTGTGATTAAAAAATAATACGAGGGTCGTTTTTTTTTCAACCTCCGATCGCATAGTACGAACTCCAGACATGCTCGAAGAAACTAGTGTGCATAGTAGGCGACTGCGCATCTCCTCTTCAATACATTCTGTCACTGGCGAGACCAACACGCCTTTCTGTGTTGAGCTGTAGTAGTAGTAGAATTGCGAAGTGTTATTCGTTTCTCGCAAGCAGAAGGTGACAGTGCTGAGAAAATTCATCGCTCGAGTGTATGGAGGAAGCTTCATGAGTGATGGTGTTGTTCGTCAATGGCCGAACTGATGTTCATGATGAAGAGGGGGTCAAGGACGCAAGTCTGTGGCTACAGACGACCTTGTTCAATGAATTGACCAAGGAAAATCGAAGGTTCACCATAAGTGAATCTTTGAACACCCAGTCCCGACCTAGCGCCAAGTGACTTTAATCTTTTTCCCGAACTGAAGCAGTAGCAGATGACTTGGAACTCAAAAACACCGTCACAACTCACTCCCAATCATTAGCGGCAACATTTTATGAGGAGGGTATGGGCAAAGCTTGTTCACAGATATGATAAATGTGTCTCAATCATCAAGGTGATTATGTAGAAAATTTTTTGACAATTCCAAAAACCAATCAAATTTCCTCATTTTATATCATATGAACAATCTCAGCCAATCATGTCAACATTACACTGAAAACAGACCATGGGCAATTTTCACACGTTGCTATGGATACATATTGATTTATTTCGATTTTGAAGTTTCGAATATTTAATATTTCGAAATGTCACGATTTGGTTGTAATACTGAAACAAAAAATTTTCTATCCGAATAACCCTCGGACATTGATAAATGCTCAAAAATTTTATGACAACTTTCTCAAGCTTGTTGCTTGTAGGCAACAGACCTCCGCCTACGGCGTCGGTCTGTTTCCAAGCAACAAGCTTTCGAAATCTGTCATAAAATGTTTTCGAACAATTATCAATGTCCTTGGGTTATTACTACTGAGAAGTAACCTGCATTGTACATTACTTCTGTTAACAAAATCTTTTCTGTATATTCACCCGTCTTTTCTTTATAGCCTATCGGAGGTTGAAAGAAAAACAACCCTCGTATCTAAAAACTCCATTATTTATGAAATACAGAATACTTTCAAAAAAACACGTTTAAAATTTGATTATTTTACCAAACTAATGTCAAAATTGACAAATAAAAGGTTTGTTCCCGTAGCAAGTTCCTAAATGTTATGGACATATTGAGTCTGCGCAGTATCAGAGTTCAGGCACTGCTGGAACGCTTTTTTGATACTGCGCAGACTCAATATGTCCATAACAGTTAGGAACTTGCTACGGGAACAAACCTAATATGTTTATGATTGATTGATTTTTGAAAGTCTTGCCTTATCTCGGCTGGTGCGACGCCAGATAAAATTGCTTTCGTAGTTTTAATCAATATACAGTGCTTCTCAAAAGTTCCCTTTTTTTGAACGGTGATACTACTAGCGACAAACGTGATAGCGAGCGTCGCGCAGGTATAGACTCTCCCAACTAAATTACTATTGAATTACGATAGGCCCCTTGCCGGTCAGTGTCGTACTTATACCACAAAAATTATTCAGACAATGCCAAACGCCAACTGAATTGGAGGACAACTAATGTAACGCCTCTGTACAGAGAATTTATAGGTCTTGCAAAAGCTGTAGTGGGAGGTAACATTGAAAATGAGTTTGTGCGCATGGGGGCGGGGTCGCCATAACGTTTGACGCTTGCAGTACTTAGACTAATGAAACTTGGAGGGTTAGCTTCTTTACTAGTGGTAACAGATGACGTTTCCAGGCAGCTAAAACCAATAAAATTGAACGTGACCTTATGGCAAGTGACACCTCCAAGTGTCATCAGTCTAAATATCACAGTTCAAAAAAAAAGAGGAAGGTGGGGACTTTTGACAAGCACTGTATATTTACATTGAAATGTATGATATTTTTCGTCAACGTCTACCTGGTAAAGTACTAAAAACAACAAACGTTTCGACGTCGGACAGCGTAGGATTTCAAAAGATCGATGCTAATTATACATACAAGTATGTTTATTTATGTGAAGTTACTTTCACACAAAATTCTTAAAAAAAATAGTGTCACTTCTCCGAGTTCATGTCAACTGTCGACGACAGAAGAGGAAGTGAGGTTGTAGAAAAACAATTCAAAACATTTATCATTCTTCATCAACTTATATTGACTTCGCTCGACATAATTTTTTAGATCGTTAAAAATGAAATAAAGTCTACTTATATAGAGGAGAACTGATTCATTAAAAAAAAAGAATAAATGATATACTGATAGGAGAAAGATGGAAAGCAGTACCAGAAATGACAGTAGGTAACACCATAAAATAGGTCAAGAACCGAAATAGGACGAAGGTATTGAGAAGGAGAAGGATTTTGGAGAGAAAGTATTCGCTGATATTTAGACAAACTTTTTTGGCTTTTCTTTCATCTGCTTAAAAGTTGACATTCATTAAATATAGAAATCAAAGAGTGATTTGCACATGCTCCGATGATTCATTACCTCCCAAGTATGAACAACACATTGACAAGACAACAGTTAATGCACGTAAATCTGTTAAGCCCAATCTAACTTATTCCTGCTATACCTACCCTAATAATTGCTCCATAAATTTCTTAAAAGGATGTTCAGAAGCTTTTGAATGGATCAAAGACTGTAAACTTTGCACAAGAATATGCACTGATGGGGTGCCTTGTAAAATGCCAAGGTATCTGTATCTATAGAGTAGGGAGGGTGAGTGTAGGCTCACAGCACTTAGGCCATATGTGACCCATTGTACATCCTCCCGAGGAGTTGTCCTCCTAGGTCATCGAAAGTCCTTCTCAGGAAAGTGGACAGGTAACTAGAAGCCTCCGGACACTCGCATAAGACATACCTGACAGTTTCATCTTCCTGTTCACACATCCTGCATAGAGGTGTGTCCACTAGCCCCATAGTTTGGAGGAGTTTCTTCAGTTGACAGTAGCCAGTCAGAAATCCTACTGTTAAACGTAGGTTTTCCTTGGTCATCGTCAAATATTTCTTCGGCGCCAGCTTCCCAGGGTCGCCCATCCCATCTTTTAAGGAATTGAGCATGGGTGTAACGTTTGGCTAGTTCCGCAATTGTCGAAGTCGTTAGGTCGTAGGTGTCACTGGGTCCTAAAATTTTTAGTCCAGCCGCTTCCCTGGCTAAAGAATCGGCAATGCGATTTACTCCTGGCGTGCCCTATGTTTCATACAGATATGCTTTCTCCTCTCAAGCACTCCATCCATGGACACACTTTATTATACAGAGCTATGGCGTGCCTGTTAATTAGGTGAAAAAATATATAAGTGTACATCCGATAAAGTTTTATTTCATTCGCAAAAATATTTTAACTGTCTACTAAAAGAAGTGATACGCCTATGGATTACGAACGCTTTTTATTATTTTAATACTCTCTCATTCATAAAAATAGGCTTTAGATACGTGGAAAAATAATAAATGCTGTGTGTATAGCCGCTTCAAACTGCGGGAAAATTCTTATTGTTTCAACTACTGTGACAACTTCTTCATGATTGTTTTCGAGAATCATATTTTTATTGTTTATACACTTTAAAGTACAGTTGTTCATGTCCAAGCTCTATGAAATTGTTATGTTTTAATACCATAATTATGATGATATGCGAAATCATTGTGTGGTTTCGGTTCACAGGTAATTTGTAGGAAAAGTAGTAGCTATTTATGGAAACGTCAACAACAATTGCATTGTCGCCATCGTGGTTTTTTTTTTCGACGATTACCATTTGAAAGTTTCAGTTTTTTATTATAACATATTTCCGTTTAATAGTTTCTACCTTTTTATTCGTTTTTACAACAGACAGGATATTGTTATTTTCCACACGATATGTTGAATTTTTATTTTCAATTGAAAACGTTATTAATAAAGTTATTTTGGTAGCATAACGGAAGCTGCAATAGTTTAAATGTCTTAGTTAGTGAAGAATACCGTCACAACTCTGCCTGCTATTTGTATGGGTGAAATTGATTCCAACAATAAGGGCAATAGGCAATAGGCAGCGAGGTACGAGATTAGCGACGAGGCTTGCACATAGTGGAGCGACGACGCTTGCACATAGTGGAGCGACAATGCCTGCACATGTGGAGAGACGACTCTTGCACATAGTGGAGCGACGAGTGCCTCGTTGTAGCATAGAGCCAAAGCGAGCGACGTGACTAAATTCAATTTTTTTACCTTGTTACAAGTTCTAATAATTAGTCTTTAGTTTAAAATCGTGCTATTATAATTTATTTGTTAATAACAAATTACTGACTCTACCGCTGACCTATAATTGAAGTTACTTATCACATACAATATTATTTCCAATTTTAAATTAATTCCAAACGACATTAACGATTGTTTTTCATTTTACAGAGAATGGTCTGCCAAGGAGACTTAGAACAGCCTATACTAATACGCAATTATTAGAATTAGAAAAAGAATTTCACTTCAACAAATACTTGTGTCGGCCAAGACGAATTGAAATAGCAGCTTCGTTAGATCTTACCGAACGACAGGTAAAAATTTAATTGTTATTACCTAATTGATTCTGGATTTCGCAATTCCGTAATATGGTTTAAAAGCCCGATAATTTTACCTGCTAAGGTTTCTAAGAAGTACACTTAAGGCAGACAAATGTCTCGTCAAAATCAATCAGTATGGAGTGACTTATAATTAGTGGGATGAAAAATAAGTTAATTTTTCTCTTGATAGATTTGTCCCACGAAAAACCTTTTTCCCATATAGACTATGAGCCCGTGGGGTAAAAACGTGTCGCGATTTAAAACAGCAGCAAACCCATTCAGAACGATAGTTTATCATGCCACCATCAGTTCCAGCACTGTGGCGTACATTTTCTCTTGTGCAGAAAAGCGCAGTGGAAAACTGGACATTTTATCTTCCACATCCTAAAAATGTGATATAAAACTACGCCGTTTGTTACATTTGATAGTAGAACCCTAGGAGATCGGTCGAGACTCTATGCCGTTCAAAAATAATCGTGAGGAAAATCTAGGAAAATTTTTGAAAAATCTTATTTTCTACCCTCTAAAAAGGTGATTTGAAACTGTACGGCATTTGTTTCTGTAGATTATACAACACATAAATAAATATTTGACAGTAGTGCCGTACAAAAAAGTGTTGTGAAAAGCCGTGGGAAATTTTTTATTTTCCAATATTTTGATACCTACTCAAAAAATATCATCTGAAAATTTACGGCATTTGTTCTACTGGATTTTGAGCAGGAAAATCTGGGAAAATAAAAGTTTTCCTACGGCTTTTCACACAACCTTTTTTGTACAGCACTACTGTCAAATATATATTTATATGTTGTATAATCTAGAGATACAAATACCGTAAAGTTTCAAATCACCTTTTTAGAGGGTAGAAGAGAGTTTTCAAAAAATTTCCTAGATTTTCCGAATGATTTGAATGGGTTTGCTGCTGTTTCAAATCGCGACATTTTCTCCCCATGGGCGGCTCATAGTCTAATAGTGACACGTAAAATTTCCGACTGAAGAGCGGTAACTCATCGTCTTCTATCATGTAATTCCAAATTTTGTCCTGAGAAAGTATTCCTTAGTTAAAATAAAAAGAATGGACTCCACGACAAACTCAACAGCAGTATAATATTCAGTACACAATGTAGAACTACCTGCGGAACTAGTTTAGAATCATATTATAGACATAATCTTAACTTACAAATATGAATTTGCACCAACACATTGAGAAAATTCGAAAAAAATATGGTATAAAAAATATATTATAATGATAGAAAGATTTGTGTTATTGATTCCAAGAAACCGAGTGATATTTAAGTAAAATGTTTTATTTCTGATATAGGTAAAGGTGTGGTTTCAAAACAGAAGGATGAAGCATAAAAGACAAACATTAGGCAAAACAGGAGAGGATGGAGACGACAAAGATTCAGTAACAAGTGAAGGTAGTAAAAGCGCTAAACTTTCCGACAAATTTCTTGACGACGAAATGTCAAAGAAGAGCTGCCAAGGGTGTGAAATGCCCACTGCCGGGTTATGCAATTCCCACGAGGAAATTTCTGAAGTTACTTCTACAAGAGTAAACAACAACAACACTCCTAGCGCGACTAATAATAACACTAATTTTAATAATAATAGTAATGGTAAGTACTTTATTAAATTCTGCTCGAATTCTATTCACAATTTATTCAATTTTTAGGAGCAAGCAGTATTGGTAGCTCGGGTAGTTTCGACAAATTAATGAATGAAGAAGATTCACGATCGAACGAAGGCAGTGGACCGCAAACTTCTCCAAGGATTCCCAAGAAAAATACATCCTCGATACCGAATAACGTAGTGGTGAAAATCGAAGGACGGAGGAACTCACCTAACTCATGTGATAGAAAAGTAGGAATAAGAAAAATATCTCCAAGTCCTAGTCATGGTAAAGACATTGGTATCGGTTTGAATCCATTAAAGAATATTGCTACAAAATTATCACCGAAAAGTTCTTCTGGGTCGCCTTTGATACCAAATGGACCATTGAGTAAGTAATATGATCGCTGGTTACTTCCCCCTCTCAATTTTTCATAGTTTTCTTGAGTTGGTATGACCCCAGAGTCAATTTGGCCAATAATATTATACTTTCCCATGGTTTTGGTCATCAAAACAGAAACTACATATTGGTAGATCTCTGGCTTATGTATATAACAGCACTACAGGGATATCTGGCCCTCGGCTTCGAGATCTTTCACTCTCTCTTTCCATTTCCTTCTGTTTCTTGCCTCGTTTTCCCAGTCCCTAACTCCCACTGTTCTAAGGTCTCTCCCAACCAACCATTTTTTCCTTGGTCTTTCTCTTCTCTCTTTCACCTTCTAGCATCCGTTTTACCCATCTATCTTCCGTCATTCTACCTATATATCCCAACCATCTCGCTCTCTGTGCTTTAATTATACGGGTTATACTTGGGTGCTTATATAATTCTAAGAGTTCTTTGTGTGTTCTTCTTCTGTAGATTCCATCTTCTTTATTTCCACCATAAATCTTTCTGAGCATCTTACTTTCCCATATTTTTCATTTATTCTGCTCTTTTTTGTTCATTGTCCAAGTTTCACAAGCGTAGGTAACTGACGGTCTTATTATTATCTGGTACATTCTTATTTTAGCTGTTCGTGATATGTCTCTTGATTTTAACATCTTTGATGCTGCTCTACTGCCTTTTGTTGACCTTTTTTCTATTTCCCTTTCTTCGTCTCCTTTATTTGTGATAGTGATTCCCAAATACTCGATTTGTTCCACTTTTTCTATTCTGTAGCTATTATTTCCATTACAGTTTATAATAATATCGGTTTCCTCATTGTCCTTCATGACCATGTATTTTGTTTTTCTCTCGTTGATCAATAGACCACGTTTTATTGCCTTCTGTTCCAGTAGCTTAAATATGCTTAAAAGCTCTTTCCTGAATCTTGCCATAAGTACTATGTCGTCCGCATTTGCTATACATTGATATTTATTCCCATATATTAAACCTCTGGTTCCTATGCCACTTTCTCTTAGTATGATCTCTTGAACTAGATGGAAGAGGGTTGTGGGTAATGGGTTTCCTTGTCTTAGACCTTTTTCTATCTTGAATTGGTTAGAAGTACTACCCTCCAAAGTTCTTTGGCTTATCAACTATTTATATTTTCTCCAGGTTTGCC
>CAJUYG010000224.1:47570-98830 GCA_910591675.1 Galerucella calmariensis | reverse complement strand
CAAAGTTCTTTGGCTTATCAACTATTTATATTTTCTCCAGGTTTGCCTACTAATATGGTTTACCAGCAAGTACCACGATCATCTCCAACAACAGCGACAGCAATAGCTTCAGCAACTGTTACAATCCAGAATATTCCAAACGTCATTCCACCATTCGCCTCGAGGGGAGCTTCAGCCACCCATTTTCCAAACCAATACAATATGAATAACAGCCATTCTGATTATCGAGCGGATAGATCTAAACATTATCAAAACATGCCTCAAATGTACACGTCCGACGTGTATAATCCACAACATACAGGAATGAATGAAACACATACGTACCATCGAGGTCAGGTTCATTCCAATAGTGTGAGTCATAATAAATTTAACAACAGAAGACAAGCATATGCTGGTTATGCTAATCAACAGCAGTACTACTATAATAATCAGAATATGGAAAAGTACGCGATGGGCCAAAATAATTATAACACTGGCTACGCAGACCATTCGGGTTATAATCATTACGGTTACAGTTATAATAGCGATGGTAACGAGTCAGTGCAGATGCAAAACTCTGTACAAATGAATCAGGAACATACTGGGACTTATTATCCAATTGAAGGTGCTATACCTAAAGTCCAAAATTCGGTTGAGTATCCAGGAAAAGTTGCTTATTATGAAAATAACTACGCTTCCAAC
This sequence comes from Galerucella calmariensis, assembly GCA_910591675.1. Lineage (NCBI taxonomy): Eukaryota > Metazoa > Arthropoda > Insecta > Coleoptera > Chrysomelidae > Galerucella > Galerucella calmariensis. Next base: position 98,149 of record CAJUYG010000224.1, on the reverse strand, counting down.
CACATGCCTCCAGTGACGACCCAAACTGGTGATGCAGCGTATGATATGGGCCAGGAAGTTTTTCCCACCACTAATAATGGTACTGCTGGAATTATGACTCCACCTACAAGTGTTCCTACGGAAAGTAACGAAAATTACAACAATTTTCATCAGTTTTATGCAGGAGAGACTCAAACGCAAGTTCCAGTACCCGGTGAAAGTAGTAATAGCTCATCTGATTTTAATTTTTTAAGCAACTTAGCGAACGACTATACTCCAGAGTATTATCAAATCTGATTCAGTGCAATTAAAAATGTATAGTTAGCTTTTTAAATTTGTTGATTTTTATTGGTTCATTTTTTGTTTAGTTGCTAAATTCATTTTATGGAAATAAAACGAAAAGAAAAACGTTGCATTTTAGAGAGGTTTCTAAAGAAATTATTTAAAAATGATTTTTCGTACTATAAACGTTGTTTTATATTGTTTTGTGAATTTTTGAACGTTTAAGAAAATGTCTGACTTATGAGGAGATTTCAGTAATTATTAGACTATCGACAAAAATATCGAGAATTTCCCTTTGGTAGAAATGGTAACAGCGCAAAAGTACGCAAACAAACAGCAGCAGTCGTCAGGTGTATTCCTGGCTTTAAAAACCAGAGGTATCAAAACTGTATAAAAATTCATATGGAATTGATGTTGTGGATCACAATACATCGATTAACTTTTCTTTTAAATAAATTAAATAGGTAATTGAACAAATTACTTCATAAATGATAATATAAAGTTATTACAACATATTTCAAAATAGAGTAATCAAAAGAATTTATATTCATCATTCATCCATTATTAGAAGCATTTTTTACATACCAAATTGACAGTTACAAATGTTTATTTCAATATGGCAAGACATAAAAAATAATTATTAAACTCTCCTCGTACTAATTTATTTTTGATGTTATTAGTTTGTTAATTGTTGTTCATTTTATGCATATATTTGTTATACTGAATAAGTCTGCTCATTTAGCAATTAAATTATGGAATATGATTCATTTAATTTCTGTAAATTTTTAACTTCATACTGGATAAATATTTACGTACTCCGAACGAACTCTATTGGCGACGATCGGTCCGGTGCTATGCAACCACTTGACTTGCTATTGGCAAGCGCGAGCGTGTGCTGATTCTTCTTACTATTGACTGATATTTATTTGGCTCTACTATACAGTATTCTTCTTCCAAATATTTAGAAGCACTTTAGTGATGGGTGAATATCAATATGCATCGAAAAATTTCATGAATCATATTTCAATGAACCACTTTATTACGTTTATATTTTAAATATTGTTCAGATAAACTGCAAAACTAAAAACCGTAGTGACAATCTCTAAAATTGTAATATAATTATGGTTCTTTTCAGTTTTAAAAATTGTAAAGAATTGTCAATGCAATCATTTTTATTTCTGAAATTGTACAAAATAGTATAGTAAGCATATTGCACATACTTTAATGAGGCCGGATATGGCATATTTACCAAATGTGATTAAGGACCTTCACTTGAACTGTCCACCCTACGAGTTTGGATTATTTGTGTATAAAAAGCTACCCACAGCCTGATGAAACTTTGTTACTGTTACAGCATTTTGTACTGTATTCAAATTACATATTTCGCCATATATTCTTTGAACAATATAGTAAAAAAAAACACTTTTTAGTAAGAACATTCTAGAATCTCCCGTACTATTTATTTCTATCCATAAATTATTGTTCATTTGTTAGTAAGGAGAATTAGGACTTTATTTGTGTTTTTGGTGTTATATTACAAGATGTTATCTGAGCACGTCGTCATGTTAGGGTCGCTACTCGATATGCAAATATATAAGGTGAAGAATAGGCCCTAAATCGCATCCTTGGGGTACTTCGGCTAAAATTTCTCGTTTGATACCGAATGACAAATTACTTGTACTGCAATAGTATTAAGTATCAAAAATTCATTTGATTTCATACTCAGTATTAGGACAATTTCTCAAATTTTAAGGTAGTATAATTGGAAGAGTTTTGAACCTTTCCGAATCAATAATATTGCTCTCGTGTGACACAGATGAGCATTTGTTTGTATAACTAATTTCGGGCACATTCCAGGGAATAAAACATTTAACCTAACTCACTAATTATATGTACCTAATCTCATTAATTTAAATGTCCAGCTCAATCTTGTTTTTCCCATTTTCTTATTGTTGCTATTTGTCCATCTGTAAGCAACTTTTTCGTCTTTCTTATACAGTTTCATGATGTGCTGGTTATGCATTTTCTCCGAAGATTTTTCTTGGCAAGAGTACGCTCTTACTATGCTTACTATAGTCTACATCACTAATTTTAAGTGTTTCAAGTTTCTGTAGCTTGGTATGAAATGTGCTGGATAACTACGAAAGACAGGAGAAGTTTTATAGTTGAGCTTCTGACAGAACGCTGCATTTGGCATCGCTCATGCTTCCGGCGCAAACCGTCAGATTCGACTGCACATTCATTACACATAATTGGTACTTAGTAAGACTTGTTGCAATAGCGATATTATTGACAAACATTTGCGAAAACTTTGTATATTTTGGAGGCAGAACCAACATTACAGAATACCACATACTTATATCAAATTTGCTCGGTGTGCCCACTGTACCACACTCTCTCTTTTTAACTTCCCGTGCCGAACTGCAGGGTTGCCAACTTTATTATAATAAAAATAGCATTACTTGTGAAAATAATCGCCGAAATCGCCAGCTGCTGTAGAGCGAGCGAAGCGAGCAAAAAGCGCAAATTTTGAAAATCGGCGATTTTTTTTTCGAATCGGCGATTTTTCTGAATGATAAAAATGACATATTTTAGTAATTTTGCACTTATCATGCGATCTATATTTTTATGAAAATTTTCCTTGGTACTTACGTATTTTGACCTGAAAAACACGAATTTCATAAAATAATCGTGAACATATCTCCAGTTTTCGAAATAATTGATGCCAAAGTTTGAAATTTCACCTTCTATGTATGGCAAGTTTTGAGCAAGTATTGTATCTTCTTAGATCCCAGGATATATTACTTACATTTACCATTGTTACTTATGATTTTTGTCTGAGAAAGGCATCATAAGTATATCATTTTTCCGTAATTTTCCTATTATTTCATCAACTAGCCTACATAAACAACGGCCATTTTGATAACCTCTGTGCGAATCTTGAGCGAATAAAGGTGCATTCATAGTTGCCTTGTAGCAAAACGATAAACGATATGTGTTCTCTCTCTTCAATACATGTAAAAAAGAAATATTTCAATAAAAGAAGGTGAAATTTCGAACTTTGGCATCGATTATCTCGAAAACTAGAGATACAATGTTCTGTATGGGAAATGCACCATTCACAATAGAATAGTAATTTTCTCAGAAAGTAAATCCGCCCAAAATAGCCGGAGAGAATAACGAATATCGCCCAAAAAATAGCCCTTAGCCGAATCATAAATAGAACCGCCTCTCAAGAAAAATAATAGCCCAAATGGCGATTAATCGCCCGAGTTGGGAATCCTGCGGAACTGTGCCATGCCGGGATAGAGAGTGACAACCTTTACGTACGATACATTTGGGAATCAAGAAATAAGCATACAATTCTTATGATTTTTACTCATGAGAAATAATGTATGTCAGTTAAATGGTTTACAATGGAATTGATGCTTTCTCTCGTCCATTTGAAATTAATTTTATCCACACAATGACCTATACATACTGGATTACTTTTTAATGAATGGCAGTGTAGGTGATACCTAATAACGTTTGGTAAATATTCCGGGATATTTTTAAATGTATAAATAATTTTATTGTATAATTTTGTGAAAAAGTAGCATAGACTGTTAATGTAAATATTCCGTTTATGTACTCGTATTACAGTATATTGTACAGATCTAGTAACGCATTGGTACTCTAGCATTTTAATTCAAAATATACAACTATAGCTTTAATTTGTTTTATTTCTTGCTTTACAATCTACAAATTTCAATCTACGTATGTACTAATACTTTTGAGAGACACTGTATACTTTTTATAATAATAATAAATGTTATTTGAGACTAACAATTTTCAAGGGCAAATTCTGAATATCACACCACAAATTGTCTGCACCCTAGTTCATTTTATATCCGGTGTATATTTCATGAATATATCTACCACGATCTTAAAAAATGAGGAATCAGCTGATGCAACGCAAAGCGTCGTGGCGTATATGTATTTAATGATACCGAGAAAGAGACGCTCTATTCAGGAATGGATGACTCACTCTCGGAACAGCGCCCTGTGAGGATAATACATCAATGTCAGACACCTTATATCCAATATTCAGAGACGCTCTATGATTTGCACTATGTATATTTCAATCAAATCGAATTCTGATAAATTTATTCTGGAAACTCTAGCAGTTATTTATTAATAGATATAGCGCTAGTTTTAAATAATATGAATTCATGACTCATATTTACTTAAATTTCTTTTTATACATTGATCTAAATCATGTAATACGTATTAAACATTAAAGAACATGTATCAATAATTGTAGAAGCCTAAGCAAAATCAACCAATGGACTCATGGCTTTGTTGACTTCCTTTCTCCATTCTTTCCTGTTCTCTGCTTTTCTTTTCCAGTTGGTTATTTTCAGTGTTCTAAGGTCTTTTAACACTTCTTCCATCCATCTTGCTTTGGGTCGTCCTCTTTTCCTCTTTCCTCCTATCCCGCTTTCTACTATTTTTTGGGGTACCCTTTCATTTTTCATTCTCTGTATGTGGCCAATCCATCTCAATCTATTTCCCTTTGCAGTACCTATAATGTCTGGTTGACCAAATAGTTCTCTCAGTTCTTTATTGCTTCTTCTCTGTCATATGTCGTCTATTTTCTTCCCTCTAAAAATTTTGCGTAGGCATTTCCTTTCCCAAATCGCTAGCATATTTTGTTCACTTTTACCCAGTGTCCACGTTTCGCTTCCGAATAGCACTATAGGTCTTAGTACCGTTTTATATATTCTTATTTTGGCACTTCTAGCTAGCACTTTACTGTTTAATATATTTTTTAGCTTATATAAACATTTATTTCCTTTGTTTATTCTGTTCTGGATCTCTTTTCTTTGATCAGGCTTTTTGGCAAATTCTGCTCCTAAATAGGTAAATGTATCCACTTCTTTAAAACTATATGTATTGTTTTTCAACGTTGTTATTTCCAATTTCCCATTATTCCTTCCCTCAGTATTTGTCCATTTCATGTACTTAGTTTTTTCCTCATTTATTTCCAATCCCATTTCTAATGCTATTTGCTCGAGTCGTACAATAACTTCTTGTAGTTCTTGCTTGCTTCTTGTAATTATCGCTATGTCGTCGGCAAATGCTAGGCATTGATGTCTTTTGTGATATATTATCCCTGAACTATTTATTCCCGCTTTTCGAACTATGTATTCAAGTACATATGTAGACATTATGGATGATAGGGGGTCACCTTGCTTAACTCCTTCCCTCACTTCAAAACTTTCGGTTCTCTCATTTCCTACCCTTACGTAGCATTTAGATCCCTCCATAGTTACCTTCACCATCTTAATTAGTTTGTTGCTCACTCCTAATTCTTTTAGTGCTTTAAACAGTTTACTTCTTCTTATCTTATCGGAGGCTTGTTTGAAGTCAATAAAAATTACATGATTATATAGACTCGGTTTTTTAAGAAGTGGATGTCAATAACTGTCGGGGCATTTAGTCTGCGAAGTAGTTGTGAACGGTCTCTGCCCTTAAAAAAGTATTTTTCAAAAACTTTGTAAACCGCTACCTATATTAGTACCAAACTAATATACGAGTATTTGACATCTAAATCTGGAGTTGTTCAAAGTTGGATTTAGCTAAACATATAAATTATGTGTTTACAGTAGAAGCAGGTTTAATTCAATTTGGTTAGAACAATGATAAATCGGCTTACAAAAAATTTTCTCAATAAATTATGTCTAAATCTAAGGCTTTTTAATAAATATCTCCTTTATATTTCGAAGAAAATGTTATTGTATTTTTTGGGACAATAAATGGCTGATATAAATGGCGCCAAAGAGTAAAGAAATCTGTTATATCATCGCGTGCTGCGCCATCTAAAAGTAGATGGTCAATGTAACTGTTTTTCAACTCTAGATCTCTATTTACTTAACTCTGATACCTGATAGAGTGGGCAACCATTTTTTAACCATAGTTAAATGCCAATACTGTATTGAAATCGAAAATATAATCAGGTATCTAATTAGAACACAATTCCATCATTTCAGAATTAAAAATGATTACATTAGCTAAGAAGTGTGATAATTCCTAATTATTAACTAGGTATTTATTGGTCATTTTATTGAAAAATAAAAGCACCTACCGACATCTATGATATTACATTTGAACTATTCATGAAAAGTGATGGAATCTTCTTTTTCAAGTGGATAATAGTATATTATTCAACAAGCATATAATAGCCATTATATGCGAGTAGAATACTCTACTTTGTCCACGACTATGAATTACCTGTTTAGGTATAAATTTTTTTCGCCAAACTTGAACACTATAGTTTATTACATTTATAAACCGTATTACTTGTTATGCTATTGAACGAATTATACATTTAATAAGTATTCAATTCACTGTCTGATTCACTTCCCATATTAAACTTTCTAGAAATATCAATCAAACACCAGTATAGTTATTGAAATTCTTGCAATTAGCAATAAATTATATAATTAAAACGTCGCACTTTCGCTTTTGACATACATTATAAACACTAGACGAAAAACTGAAAAAACGATCTTTATCTATATAAGGTCTTCATAGCCTAATGATTTAGGGATTTGACTTTGAAAATCGCGAAATTTTAGGCTTGGGTTCGAGTCGAGTGGTTAATCGTGGTGATTATTTTTCAAAGGATTCTGTCAGCCAATCGTAATAAGAAAAAAATTCCTATCGACCAATAGCATCAAAATCACACTGATTATTTTTTTCACTTGTCAAAATCTAACATTTTGTTGGTTTTAACCAATATCAATACATTATTCTAGCCAATCATTGGGTATCACTAGAGTAAATTGATAACTGACAAAATTTGAAGGTTTTGAACTGGCAATTTTTTGTCTTGTCGCGGCAATTTTTTGACGTTTAATATATCAAATCTATGTGTATAAAATTCTATCACTCTGTGATAAAATTCAATATAGTGGTTTCTAAGGAAACTAAGTTGTTTATTTATTTATTTAACTGTCTAAAAATTATTAAAGCTGTTTGAAAAATTTAAATAAGTATTATTAACATAAATAATACAAGATTTGGAAATAATTCAATAAATGAAATAGAGAGGACAATTAAGCTAAGTATACCGCGAAATACAATGAAGGCAAAAAAGTCTGCGTGGAAACAGTTTTGAATGTTTCTGGACGCACGTAATTATACGTTAGAAAAGGATACTTCTGAACAAGTTATAGCAAAAATTCTTGAAAATTATGGTTTTAACATGGAAAAAAGAGATGGAACTGATTATACTGAAGCTGGTGTGAAAACACTTTAGAATACGACTGCTCAAATGGTTCAGGAAAAATATTTTCTAGAATTTAACATCAAAATTGATCCATTTAAAGATATTACCTATAAATCTGCTAGATTGACCAGGGATATAAAACGTAAAAAGCTTCAGGCTGAACCTGAAACCAGAAAAAGAAGTTCTAACGCGTTTACCAAAGAAGAATAAATGAAAATGGTAGAAAGCTATTCTGAAGATAATCCTGATAGGTTACAAAAAAAGTTTTTCCATTTATGTTCGTTGCTAATTGTGATATTAAAAGAAAATGATGATAAAGGTAATTTCACTGGCAGGGTAGAATATAATCCAATCTTTTCCAAAAGACACAAGGAGGATCAAAAGCTTTATCTGGCAGTAAGTGGCTGGTAAGAAATAATGCTATCAACAATTTGTGTCCCGTTCGTTTATTTTTAAAAATTATTGAAAAAAGAGAATCCAATCCTATTCTAACAACAACAAGATTATTTTTTTCAGTACATCCAAATTGGGAGAAAGGAATATGGTACAAAAATTCACCATTGGGAATTAATACAATTTCAAAGTGAACGAAAATATCGGCAAAATCATTGGGTATAGACACAAAAAAAAATAAAAATAACCAATCATTCAAATAGAGCTTCTGCAATATCTGCATTAGCAAAAGAAGGAGTTGGTGAACAAGAAGTAATTAAGCTTACAGGACATTTTTCGGCCCATTCTTTGAAACCATATTCACATCTAAAAGAAGAACACCATTTCCAACTTATGCAGAACCTTCGAGAAAATAAAAATAAAGAAAAGGAATCCTCAGTTTCTAACTTAAATTCATCACAGGTTATGATGCAAAACAATCCCAAAAATAATGCTACAACGTACAATTATAATAATTGTACTTTTTACATAAATAAGTAATTTTTTTTTCATGTTATTATTTTTTTGGCTTTGTATATTGTATATTCAAGTTTGTTGCTTTTAGGTAATTTTGCTCATGATATTTAATCCAAAACCACTCGCCTGACGGCTCGTGGTTTTGTTAAAAATGTCATTCGCAAAATTGCCAAGCAACAAACTTTCATGACAATCGAAACATTTTGCCGACAAAATTTTTACTCTCGTGGTATTATATATGAGAATTTGCTAGTAGCAAATCACAGCGATATTTTTTCACGCTGTTTGATTGGATCTTCGTTTGAATGAATGTGTAAGCCATTGGGTACCGGACATTTATCAGTGTCATTTTTATTTGATTTTAAAAATTTGCTGTCAGTTAACCTGTACATATACTTTGTTTGCTTAATAGTTCAATAGTTTAAAAAATAATAACGCCGAATTATATTTGTGGTAATAATTTTTTTTTGATAATTTTAACTAGATTAGCACTCATCTTTGTTGCTATTAGGATATCCCACTCGTAGACTTTGTCCTCTCTTGAGATTTCCTGAGCAACAAAGATCCGTGCTTCTAGTTGAAATTATCAAAAAATTACCGCCACTTGTGTAATTACTGTTGAAAATTTTTATTTAATATAATGTGTCTTTTGTATAATTTATCTTCAATGTCATATGACCTTGTCATTATCCACGAGTGAATAATGTACGTCATTATACTTATGAAGAAGCACACGTAAAATGTTAAAATTATCAAATAGTCGTGGACAACATATAGGTAATTATTGTTAAAACTCACACTTTATTATAAAATAGACATTTCTACAACAAAAGGATTATACTTATACATCATTTTTTGGATTTAAGTTTTGATTATCTTGACACTTCTTATCATCAACCACTTGAATATTTGGAGATGAGCTACTATCTCGCATGTCGTGATCTTCAAGGAACCTATCCATGAAATCGGTAACACCGGGATGAAGAGCATATTTTTTCTTTTCCAATCGTACCTGTTTGAAAAAAGAAATTGATTTTTTCACAAAATAATTGGAGCAGCTGGTACCAACCTTATTAGCAAAAATATCATGCCTTTCTGACTTTTTCCATAAATAATAAAACTGCACCAATTCTCCCACTGATCTCGTTCGTACTTTATTCAACTGGGTTAGATAAAAATTTTTGCCGAACATTCGAACTCCAGCTTCGAAATTCCGACACTCTTCTTCAGACCAAGGTGACATATTTTCATTATGCACTCCAACGTTCATCTTCAACCTTCGCAAAGCTTCCTCAATATTATGTCCACATTGTTGTAGCAAATAAAGAAACTGTTCGTTATCCCTAAGATGGCTTCCAAGAGGTAAAGATGGTTTTTGTATATTTTCAGCTTTTCGGAGGTAATCTTCCACCACACCATTTTCTATAATATTTGGATCCCAAATTAGTTTATCGTCATTTTCATACGGTAAAGCATCATCATAATGACATAGTCCTTCTGGTACTTGAGCTTGATAATCACTTCCCACCATGATGGTTTTGATGATGGTATGATTTTCGATTTCGTCTGGATTATAATTGTAGTGCGAATCGTCATCTTCATTTACCTTGGACCGTAGCAGTCTGGACGCGTCTGGATATTTTTCGTTTTCGTAGAAAGGTCTTAGAGTGGAATGTCTGGAAGCTTTATTTATTGATCTTCGAGGACTTTCGTTTTCTTGATTTTCTGTTAAGTATAAAACTTTCTTTTTCATACGGGATAGAACGAAATTTTCACCAGACGATGTAGAATCATCTCTTTCCAGGCGGATGTCTTCGACAAAACCGTTGGTTATTGTTTCCACCGAGGAATCGGATGATTTGTCGTCGTCGTCTGTCAAGTTTTTGTCTGCAAATCGCTTAGATCTGTCCATTTTGAAATAACCTACAAATGAAATTAACAGGCGTTAGTTAAAAACTACTTATCATGTTTATACAGTGTGCTGCAAAAGTCCGGGTCCGGACAAATATCGAAGAAAATATAAATTTTGTGAAAAATCTTTTTATACCACAAATTTTACCCCAACTTAAGCAATGATTTGAAAATATTTTGAAATTTACAGGGTGTTCCAATAAAGTGTGGCGTATCAAAGTTATATTTTTGATTGCCCCTAAAAAATATAATACTCCTTCATAATGGTTCCCTACACCTAAATACAGAGGGTTCCGAGTCATGCTGACTTTTTTAAAAATGTGAACATTTCGAAAAAAGTTAATAGCTCATTGATATAACAAATTATAGCAAATTTTCTCTTACATCTAAATAGTTGGATATTCGTTGAATGTATTCCACGATTGAGTACCAAATATCTCTTTACAGGGTGTTCAGAATTTTCAGTTTCATTATTAGATCATTCAATGTGTAGTATCAGGCTTATTTTAAATGGAACACCCTGTATTTTAGTAATTCATCATATTTAAAAAAATGTCTTCTTTCGAATGGTATAAGGGTGTCCTATACCTAGGTATTATACTTTTCGTGCAATTTAGAATTGTCTTAAATTTTATGCTAAATCGATTTTAAAACATCTGCAATTCTCTCTAAATTTCAAACTAATGATCTTGGCATAGTTGTTGTCAGAAACTAAACAGATCACGTTTTAAGCCTCCAGAAAATATAGGGTTCTGCTATCCTATACCGAGTGATTAAAAAGATATAGCCATTCTCACAGAAAAATCACTATCCACTTAGACATTTTATGAAATAACAAAAAGTATATTACTTTTAGTTGTTAGTTCCGTTTGTATTCATGTATTTTAATAGTCTAAATAATAATAATTGAACCAATCTTCAACATAACACTCGTATTGTGGGAAATTTTTTGGTTTTTTGTTATTTCATAAAAGTCTCTAAGTGGATAAGTAGTGATTTTTCTATATTGGTGTAATACTCTCTGGAACCTGAATTATCAATTGTGTCCTCTCTCTTCTACTTGGTTCCTGAGGAGGGTCTCAGAGACTAGTAGCCCAGAGGAATTTTAGTAAATCCGCAGGCCTTGGTTCAGTAAAGTGTCTCTCTTCTGTCCAATAATCTTCTATAGGTGTTGTACCCTATAGGATTCTGTATTGATAGGTACTTAATCCGCAAGATATTTCCAATAGTCAGATCCATTATTATGGTAATGAAATTATTATTAAAATGAGTGTTAGTGTTAAAATGAGTGTAAGTGTACATTAAGTCTAGAGGGTACCTCTTCATGTGAACTTTCTTCTAAAAGTGATAAATAAGGTACCTACATACAACTCTTTGAAGGAGTGACTTGACTTATTTTTTCAAATAACTTCCAAACGACTTTGATTATGGAGTTCATATTTTTGTAGTTATTATAAGACATTTGGATAATGAATTTCATGTCATCACCTACCCTATCCCATCTATATACAGGGTCATTTTGGAGAATAAGTGAGAATTTTTCCTTTTATTCTCATGAATAAGAGTCCCATTGTATGTCCTGCTCTGTGAAGTGAAAATAGACAGTGCCTAAAATTGTTTTCTTGGTTTATGCATAAAATATACTCCTTATGACCACTCGTTACATTGATTATATCCACTATATATTCAAATTTCCTTAAAAAATAGGAAACTGTAAACTATTTTCAAGACTAGAGTTTCACTTTGTCCAACTATTTCAGAATAGTAACCAGCACAACAATGACAGTGCTTGTATTTTTTTGGTCGTAGGGTTCAAAGTTCAGCCAATAGTTGAAGTTTCTGTCATTTAATTGATACCTTCGTTGCTTTGCAAAATCTATTTAATTTCTACTAAATATATTTAAAACAGTAGCTTAAAATTTAAATAAATATCTATTACCTACTCCTCATTTAAGCAATCTTATCAATAACAGTAACTGTAATAATTATATTATAGATATACTTAAAATAAATAAACAGGTAAAATAATTTTCAAAATAATTCTTCCCATACTCCTTTTACCAGTAATTGTACCTATTCATGTTTTGCCCTGAATTCCAAAACATAATTGTTCATACTCCATTTAATCTATTCATATCACCGATATTACACGCTTTCTGAAACACACTGTATATCAATGCGTCTTAAAACCAACACTATAACAATTTTCGTATTGTTAGGGGTTACCATGACAACCACCTAAATATTAACGGCTTAGAGAACTGTTATACAAACCAACAAAAATAGATAGGTTAAAATACGCGCGGTTTCATAAAACTTTCACAAAATCAAGCAAAAACTTACCCCAAATATCTCCAAAATACGAGAATTCAATAACCGGTTGTGTAAATTTTAGTCTATTTCGGTTTCAGTTGTAATTTCTACATTTTCACTATACATTTTGATACTTCTTTGTTCTTTATTGTACATAATATTTTTGCCGGTATAATTAGGATCAATACCTCAATGCATTTCTGAGGGTTGCTCTTAAGGGTAGCTGTTCTTTTCATCGTAAACGTATTGTCATTCGTCGCTAGATGGAACTGTGATGCATAAACGGTAATTCGATATAAAATATTATATTTATACAAATCAAACATTTTGGATTTCAAAGTTTATTTTAACTTTCAAACATCGAAGCCTGAACTCCTTCTTGTACTTATACAAACCGACCACTAGCAGCAAACAAGCAAAACTTAAATTCACGTGGAAGAATCGGATCTGTCCACTTTCACAGGTGCCAAACCACACAAGGACATTTCTTGAAACTTCCAGAACTTTCTGGAAACTTTTATCTATGTTGTAGGTCGAAAAGGTCGATAAGTTATAAAAGTGCACAGAAAAGTATCAAAACCAAAGAAGTATACTGAAAGAGAACTAAGGAAAAAGTACTTTTAAACACTTACTGATAGAATGCGATCCTCTTCCATTGAAGATACTGAGCTACCTGAGCAAACTTTGAATAGGAGTGAGAATGGGGATCTTTAGCTAAATATGGATTTATCAAAAATCTAAACTAACTAATTATTAGACGGATTGGTATATTAAACAAAACCTGCTGCGCCCATGAATTTTATCATGAATACCTAAAAATTGCCTAAAAACGCCATTAATTAGACAAAATCGGTAAATAATGTGGATTGTTTTATTTCGGTAAATAATGTGGATTGTTTTCTATTCTGTCAGTTGTTGATGTGTTGTTAGTTTATACTGAAAAAGTAAAATATTTGTCAAACACTCTTTCCTTGTCGACATAACAAGGAAATATTTAACTGAGACTCACCGAATTGAGATTTTAATGATGATCGGGTACGGGGATAACTGCAGAAGTCAAGTTGAAGTGGAAAACTTATTTAATCACAGGTATCCCGAATTGCCTAATATTTCACAAAGTACTGTGTCTAAAATTCATGCACAATTCAGAGAACTTGGACATGTCAAACCATTGAAAAGAAAACCACACTTCGTTGAAGATGATGTGAAAGTGGATATTTTGTTAAGTGTCGAAGAGAATCCAACTTCAAGTACACGTCAAATTGCCCATGAAAATAATGTTAGTCATACAACTGTTCTAAGATGTCTTCCTAAAAAAAAACTTCATCCCTACAAATTAAATTTTGTGCAGGAGTTAACAGAAGACGATCCAGATCGTAGAATGGATTTCTGCGAAAGATTGATGAATAAGCTGAACAGAAATGAGATAGCTCTTGGTACCATTCTTTTTTCTGACGATTCAATATTGACATTGAATGGAGAGGTAAGCCAACAGAACTGTAGATATTGGTCAATAGAGAATCCTAATTGGATGCGTGAGACACATACTCAGTACCCTCAAAAGGTGAACATTTGGGCCGGTATCATAGGCGACCATATTATTGGTCCTATATTTATAGATGGAAATTTGACAGCTGAAAAATGTTTAAACATGCTTAGAAATGAAGTTATTCCTGCGTTGGCAAACTTATATCCCAACGCAATAGATCCTAGCTTACCGAATGAAAATGTTTGGTTCCATAAGACGGGGCAACACGCCATGATGCTTTAATGTTAAGAACTTATTTAGATCAAATCTTCCCCAATAAATGGATTGGACGAAGAGGTACTATTGAGTGCCAGCTAGATCGCCAGACCTTAAGCCGTTAGATTTTTTTCTGTGGGGTTATCTCAAGAACAAAGTATATGCAACACAAACAACTAGCATTATAGACCTCAAAGACAGGATAACTACAGAAATACGGAATATTTCACCTCCAACTTTAAGCAAAGTTAAGGAGGAGTTCTATAGGAGACTGTGCTATTGCCAACAACTAGGTGGAGAACATTTTGAGCATTTATTTTAATGTATTAAAATCAAATAAGTACATCAGGTATTTTATGTATGTGTTTTATAATTGTAAAAATGAAAATTTCACCCTGTATAATTTATAATTGACCATATATTATTTAGTTTGTTGGAATCGGTTCATTAAGAGGATTTCAAAAATATGCAAATATACAGGGTGTTTCATTAAAAAAGATCAACACCGACTATGGCATACTTGCGTGAATCACCCTGTAAATTTTTCATTTATGTTTACATAACGCACAACTTAATTCAAAAGTTGACGTGTCTCGGCATTTCTTATATTTTTCTAATATAATGACATAAAGAATTTTATTCCATAAGTGGTTTCAAACTGTATATACTTTCTATGGTAATGATTTAAATAACAGAGTCGAGTTATTTTCTATTTAAAGTCTTTCACAGCTATTCAGTTACGGATACGTTCTAGTCCGTCAGCTTTTCTGCTTCTTTTTGCAATGATATTGTTGTTGACTGTGATGAATCGGTTGCATATATATTGTCAGTATGTGCGAATTACAATGTTATATTCCCCTGAACTAACTTTTTCTCAGTTACGATTTCTATCCGACGTCTCCATTTCCATAAAAATCGAAACTCAATAGATTTCTGTTGACATTTTTCAGATAAGGGTGCAACGTCCATAACATTTCTATTAAGGTTGTCCTGCTCTCGGGGTTTCAACCAAAAAAATATTTGAATGAAAGACTAAATATTGGTAATAATTGGCATTGTTCGAAAGTGAGGGTTGATTCCATAAAAGTAGAAGGCCATGAGGGGGTGGTAGGGGTAGAAAAAGTGTAGCCGACCTGACAACCCATGATGGATCGAGTCGGCGGGGCCCAACGTTTGCTAAAACCTTTCAACTCAGAATGTGACAGCGTCCTATATAACAGAATCCGAGAACGTACAACTTTCTGGATTAAAGGATATATCAGAATGTTGCTCCTTACTTTGCTGTTAATTTCAGATAGTGCCAAATAAATTACTTCTTATTACAGATTAATTCAAGTATTAAATTGAATCTTATTATAAAAAAGTTCATCATAGTACCTTATAATATTCCACTCTTTCTATACGATCTACAAAAAAAATCGTAGAAACTATTTTCGAACAAGATCAAAATATCGCTAAACATGATTTTATTCCAACCAGCTATACCTATTACGTTATTGATGAAGTTAATAGTAAAATGGTAAATTTAATAGATGGTTTTCTTGGAGCTCTTCCTACTCTCGGAAGTTGGCGAAGAGTAGGAAATTCTTCGGCAAAGTGTCTTCTTCGGGCAGCTTCTCTTTTTATTATTTCCAGAAAAAGAGGATGAAATAAATAAAACGATACTGGATAAGCTTTTGGAACTATTTGTAACCATGAGGTAAATAAGAATCTGAGACTGAGAATAAGTTGAAGCAATGGAATCAAAAGAAAGTGAAGCTAGCAATGAAAAAGATGACAGACAACATTATATCAGTTTTTTACGATGCATATGGGCAGTCACAAAGTATGCTCAATATTTTAGGAAAAAGGAAGAAAATCCTTAAATTTTATTTTTTCAGGTATAATTACAATTATGCTGGAGCTTACAGACATCTATTCCCTTCTGCTGTCCTTTGTGACTTTGTCCTATTCCAAAAAAATGTTATAACAATCAATGAACTGATTCATTTTAGGTTTCTCCATTTTTATATCCTGGCTGTTTTGATTTCAGGAGAGAGTAATGCACTTAAAGGTATTCCTCTAAAACTCATGGCAGTCATATTATTGTATTAATGATTTTCCGTAGCCTGTACGTAAATATTTACTCGCTGAATTTTTCACAGCAGCTGATTTCTCCTGGGTGTCTATTCATTAACTTGTGTGAGTGGTCGTGTAAGACCTCTCTCTCGCAATTTAGCTGTACTGCGCATGTCACTCTCCTGAAAATATAAAATTCCTATTCAGGAAAGATAATAGAATGCTCATACACTCCTATACGAGTACTCTACTGGGTAAAACCAAGAGATTTGTTAGATTTTGAGAGAATGGACTTGCGCACATTGTCTTTGGTCATAGAATTAGATAGATACATGAAGATTGTAATGTAATCACCCGACATATTGTCATGTGCCTATTTACTTTTGTCTATAAAACAATGACTAAATATTAAATGCATTTTTAGTTTTTGCAGTTTAATTTTTGTTTAGTTTTTGGAGTTTAATTGTTTAGTTTTTGAAGTTGAATTGTTTGGTTTTTGGAGTTTATTTATTGTTTTTAAAATGAATGATACGATTTGGTGATGCAAATGCTAGTAGACAATGTTGAAGATGCCGAAGAACAAGCTGCAAATAACACACCTCGCCTGTAATTCCAACGTCATGATCCTTGTTAAGGAAACTTAAGTTTTTAAATTTTTGCCGCGTAACACACATCATTGGCGCATGTTTGAGGAAAACGTCGACATGCCCAATGGCCAGTATATCAAGAAGCTACACAAGGTGAACGAACGCTTTCGGTGAAATATCAAAAAAAATAATCGAGTGATTAAAGGTGTGCCAGAACATATCCTCAACTATCCCAGGCGCCTGGATACGGACAGTGAATATAGCTTCACCAGGTAGGAGCCTTCTAGCTTTTTTCTTTTTCTCTTTTTTGCGTTGATGATGTGTTACATTTTATTAAATTTATAAAACCAATATTATAGATACAGTCCACCAACATTTTTTTCATATGTCCTACTTTAACAATCCTTTCTTGCTTTTGTCTGATCTTAATTTTATTAAACATTTTCGCCTAAATAAAGTTTATTAATATTGTTTCTTGTGCTTCACACAGCATTTTCTTTTCAATAAATTATAAAAAGGGAACTAAAATCGTACTCTTTACTCCGCATGACAGTCTGACCGCACGACGAATGCGCATTGTTGGCTTAAACGTTCTCAAGCTCTCAGACAATAATAGATATCAAAAACAAAAATTAGGAGTTAATTGCTTGAAACTTGGTTCATTTATACTTCGATGAGCCTATTTTGTAAATTGGTAGATAGTGTTTTTTTTGCTTAATGTAACACATCAGGGTATGTCTTAAATATTGTATTACTTGTATACTTTAAGCCTTTCCCTACATTTTCTATGCTTCATCGATTAAATTAGATGCATCCTCGTGAATACGAGATTATTTTCTTCATACAGAATAAGTTTTCAACACTCTGCCTGTTAACAACTTGACAATTGCACATTTTAGGATTGACGAAAAATCAATTTACCCAATAATACCTTAACATCGGTTAAAGCAAAGGGCGTCAATCTGTCTTTACCCTTCTGTTCTCTGTTCTACTTAACCGACATGAGTCTCAGTCACGTTTTGGTTGTCGGATGTCTCTGTATTTGATTAATAGCTCTCTGTTATTAACGTTGGCATCTCAATTCTAAATTACTGTGGGACAGAGAGACTAACTGAAACAACATATTTTCATCAAGATATTTTATTGTTCTTTAATACTGATTCAGCAAGTATTTAATATTGATCTCGAATTAGACAGACAGTACCGGTACATGCCTATAATGTCTTATCTATTCCGACCACATTTTTATTAATGTTATATTAAACGTTGACAGTTTGATATGCGAATTATTCTGAACTGGAATGATAAAGAAAGTTCCACTGAATGAATCTCCAAATCTCAGTCCAAAAAATTCACTAGAAAAGTAATGCAATAACAATATTACAGTCATAAATTATGTTTTTCCCAATTAAATATTTGGTAATTAAAATCGGATTGAAGATATAATTTAGGTTAGGTTAGTTTTGTGGTGAGAGGACCTATTATGCCATCAACTGACATGCAACATGCAAGAGTCTAATTTGACAAGCAGTAAAATTCAAAGCTTATATCGGGAATGTCAATACAGTTTGTACATTAATTTGATGTTTAACTTTACTATTTCTCATCAACAGTGGAGAATTAGAAGGGAAAGGGTTATAATCTAATGTAAAATGAAGTGTAAACCACTATACCCGCTACTTATAAGCCATTTTGATAGGTTAATCAGTCATAATATAAATCCGAAATTAAAAGCCCTCCGTCGGAGGCAACAAGCCGTGATGACACAAAATTATTACACGAAGACATTTAATGGGATGTTAAAATTTAAATTTAGGGGATGAATTTGTATTTATGGTAAATATGAACATTGTAAATATGTTAGGCTTGAATTAAAATATACGACAGAGCTTAATGATTAATTCGGCTGTTTTAGATGGTTTTATAGTGAAGAATTTTACATTGCTTTTCTTAATTCTGCATAAAAAGTACACTACGCAAAAACAGACAGTTTTTCTTCAGTGACAAACTCAAATGTATCTCCTATTCTTCAAAAGTCATATGCCAAATTATCATTTTAAAATGGCTTGTTTGAAACAACTTAAAAACTAGCTATTTTCATTAAGGACTAGCAGATTATTTGGTTTTATTGCGTTCTACACCATGACGTTATAGTTTTAAAAAACAGCTTTTAAATATGTTTCACTCACAGATTGTTTTGTTAGTAAATAAAAACATTAAAACTATCTCATTAATCTCACTTTCTCGAATGCCGCGATAAAACTATGTTAAAACTTAACATTCTAGATTGAATCATTTTGGTTTTCGCTAAGACTAACTGCAATAAAACCAAATATCTTCCCCGCTCCTTTGTGTGTCTCAAATAGAGCCACGTCATTTTGTTCAATGTCCAAACAGTAGTGTACCAAGTTTATTACAGAACAATTTTAAAGATAAGACTGAAAGAGATAAATGAACATGTAGAAAATATGGACATAACCGGTCATGTAAAGAAAAATATTCATTTAATTTCAGGCTATGTTTACTTTAAATCCGATTGGTATTTATCACAAACCATATTAAGGTTGAACAGTTTTAATCATCATTCATCGCACTTTGCTTTGGTACTGAATAGGTATGTGTTCTTGAAACGGTTTAAAATTCAAATAATACCTATTGAAACCCTTCGATCTTATTGTTGCTTTATGATCGACTAAATAGTTTTATTCAATTTCTGGACATCGAAATGTTCTCGGAACAGTTAGAGCAATGAACAATAGAAATATTTAGGCCTCTGTAAAAAAAATCAATTAATGAAGAGGGTAATTTCGATATGTTACTGGAAAAATATCCAATATTATATATAAAATCATATTTCTTCCATATTTAAATTTTTTAAGCTTCCAAAAAACTTTTGCATTATTTTTTAATTTATAAATCTTTAGAAATTTGAAGGGGTTTTGCACACTTGTCAAGGACCGATGACTATAAAATGTAGTAGTGAAATATAGTAGTGCTTAAAAAATATAATTTTGATATGGCATCGAGTTTACAAAAAAACTGAAAAACACTCTTTAGGTATAGATAGTGGAATTAAAAAGTGAAAAATAATTCTTATTTGAGAATGAAATTATTAAAATGTCACCATGGTATATTAGCGAGGGGTGCTTGATATCAATTGTATAAAACGTGTTATCCACTTTTTTTTATTTTAATTCCAATTTTCTTAAAGACCAGTTTTACTGATCAGTTTTTTCCTTATATTCAAATATTTTCTGGTATAATATTCGTGTACTATCACCATCTGTTTTAAGTTTAATTTTATGATAAAACAAATTCACTTCCACCACAAACCAAAAAAAATACACACCAACACCTCATGCATTCCAATAAAACTCTTTTTCAAACTTGTGTGTTACTGTCATTTCAAACAGTATGAATATGATTCGAATAAAGAAATTTAAATTGTTACCTACTCCTTTTACATTCTTTTCAGATGCCATTTTTATATTTCGATAAAAGCCACTGTGAAAAGAGTGACAAGTGACAGAGAATTCCTGTTGGTGGTTCTCTAGTAGAATTCAGTTAGAAAGATGTTCACGTCAACCGGGTGACTCTCGGGGGACCGGTGATATCACGTAGGGACCAGAAATCACTTCGAATTGACTGTTCCACAAGGTGAACTCTTTTTTTTCTATCATGTAGGTCGACAATATTTCCTCACTTATTTAGTTTATCTGGGTAGTGAATTATTGCCAAAATACCTAAGCAATAAACAGGTTTCACCGATCTACATTAAAATATATATTATAAAAAAATAGTAATTTACGTCCTGAGTCTGGTAAGTCAAGTATATCTACTGTAAGAGACTGAGTGTCACTATAGATAAAAGCAGTTCAGGTTTATTCTTAAAAAACCTGCTTCTCATAATTTATCTTGAATTAAATTTACTTCTGTCTTTGGAAAAGCTACTTCTACTTCTACATTCACTGTTGGATCGAATAAGTTTTCCTAGAAAAATCTTTTTTCTTATTATTTATTAAAGGTGAAAATCCACATTAACAGAAACTTATAAAAACCACTTTATAGAATAGAAAACTTTGTAGTTGATCATTGGAAGGAGATAAAAAATACCAAGTGTTTAAGATGAAAGAAAGTATATAAAAAGCTCACTGGGAAGCGAGGACTCGTAAGTCGAGAGGATTCAAACAAAGAAACCTGCTGATTTAAAAGGTCTTAGGATTTAGAAGGACTTCTATGAATGTATGTATATTGGGGTGACTTTCACTGAGACCTAAGAGATCTATTATGCCCCCTTCGCCGGCATCACCTCAGCCTCCTGTGCTTATTGTGGATCCTCCTAGTGTTCTGACTACAGCCTATTCAGTCAATCCGTTCCCTGTATTAGCTCATACATGTTCTTCACTGGTTGGTTGTAGAAGTCTTTTGTATTCATTTGGGGTCTACCATACAGCTTCTGCCTCCTGTGGTCCAGCGTCTCGCAGTTGCATAATATATGCAGACCTGTTTCGGTGTCCTTTTTGCATGTAAGGTCTCCGTTGTACAGCCCTATTTTGTTCCGTTCCGTTCATCAGGGTTGGCGATCCTGCTCTTGCGAGCTTGTCAGCGTTTTCATTGCCAGCGATTCCTTTGTGACCTGGGGAACCACTCCAGTGTTACACTGTTCCGAGTCGCCTGTCTTCTAAGTTCTTCGCCGTATTCCCATACCAGCCGAGATGTTACCTTAGAGCTCTGAAGTGCTTTAAGGGCAGCTTGACTGTCACTGTAGATCCTGATCTGTCTGTTGTTGTAGGCTCTCATGTTATTTGCCCTTGGCACATGCAAGTAATGCATAGACCTGTGCTTGAATAAATACCGCCCCCTTACTTCTAGTAGGAATTTTAGGATATCTTAAGGCTTCAACTTTCCTTTTCTATCCATCAATCTTCTTGGTGTTGTGCCCTAGGAGGATGAAAGTTTCTTCTTCCACGCCACAAAATTTCCAATTGTCAGATCTTTTCTTTTTTTTTCGGCTTTACCTATTTCTTCCAATATTACATTGGAGCTGATTCCGCAAAAGGACTTGCGATGAAGATTATTTGATTATTATCTATTAACATTTCCAATATTGTAAATAATAAACTTCAAATTATTTCAGCATGCACTTATAATGAGGATGTCTTTTATCTGTCATTAATGTGAACTGTCAGTGATGTAGAAAGCAGAGTCGCATATCTGCTTGTCTAGCTACCAGATGCCAAGACTGAAGAAGGTGCAGTTTATTAGACTTTTTCCATACAGAAACCTTTATTTCATTTTACATACTACTATTTTTTTCATTAAATGTTGCCTGATCCCCATCGGCACTTTCTTTAAAACCAATTTTTTTCCCCATATATCGTAAATGAATTGATACTCGAAAAAGCAAATGTGAAATAAAAATGTAACGCGTGGTGGTAGGATAGAATGGGATCTCGGAAAGAATGTGAGCGTGCTAATGGGTAGTGACGGGCCGAGTGATGGATCGGTGAGAACCCCATCACACACAACCTAAATAGACGCCATAGAGAGCGCAGTTGCCAGACTCTCTGCAACAACAACAACCAACATCTCGACCGACCAGTTTCTGTTTTTCCCATTTCGTTTCTCTTGTTTTCAAAGTGTTCAAACTTTTGAAATGAGTGACGTGTTTTTACTGCTGCGGTTGAAACTTACTGTAAACGTATATAAAATAATATGACAATGTATTTTTCTTGCTAGTTGATGAATTTTCCTTACTTACTTATTTTGACCTATTACCTCTCGTCAGTATAATTATTTATTGAATCAATTTTTAACTTGTCATACACAAGCTGGCTCTCCATATTAATGAACCTGTCTTTCCTACAGGTATCACAAATAACATAAGAGTCCATGCTGCTGTCTTTTCGTAGCCTCTTCGTTGGAAAGATAATAATTTTTTTTGACATACCCCATTTTGTACCTAAATATGTCATGGTATAGTTTTTTTTATTCTGTTATTTAGCGTCTATGACTCAAACTTTGACGTTATTATTTTCCAGAGAAAAGCTGAGAAATGATAATAAATGGATGATAAAGGCGAAGCAATACCAAGTACCGAACTAGTTTCAAGTAGTTCAGGTAGGTACATTATGACGTATCCTATTTAGGTATGAAGTATTGAGTATTACCTAAGTATGAAGAAGAAAATGACATGAGAACCTCACCTATACCATGATCTATGCGGATTATAGCTAGAATCTAAAAAAAAGAGCAGGCAACTAAAAAATGGAAAAAAGCGAATTACTCATTGTGTTTTTTGAGAGTCAGAGTGTCTGTGACTGTGTCTCTTGGTCGAATGCAGAGTTCAATTATTGCCTCTGACTGAAAATATAGTGTGTGACAACAGTAATCACAGTGGAAACAATACCATAAAAATAATCAGAAAAACATTGGAAAAAGCTGGTTAATAAATAACTGATCCGGGATACTGATTTACATTGTGAACGCTTTATCGTTTGAGCCTTCTAGGGCTCAACAGTCTTTTCAAAGGGCCCTTCTTGAAGAAATCGTCCCTTGAATGCTTTTCTAGGAGTCTGTATCTCCTGTTTCCTCCTCTTCCATGCACCACCGACAAATCCAGCTACTTTTCTCAACTGTTAGCCGTTGAGGTTGATTACTTCGTTAGTCAAGAGCTCCCGAGGGCTTTTTTGACCGGAAGTTTGCTGTGTTTCTGTTTGGGCAAGTGTCTACAGTATACTGATGTTTAGTTTGAATCCACCGAGATGTACAACCACGTACTGCAGTTTTTGATACAGATACAATAATTGTATTAATTTACATAATGATATTTTTAAGAAACTATGTATGTAATACGTAAATTTTATCAAAAGTTGTTGAAACGTTCTAACTCTGGCAACGCTTCAAAAGATCATCACGAAATTAACATGTACTTACTAAAGTTCCATCCACTCCATGCAGATTAACAGGCAGAAGCTTCAGAAAATGCGAAGTTTCTTGCAACCCTATTCGAGAGTATGTGTTTGTGACCTCATAACCAGCCTTCGGGCTAATTTAATAAAGAAGGCACATTTTACGGTGATGCTGATATTGAGAGCACGGATGTGGATGACAGGAATTTGATTTTAAATAAAAATAAACAAAAATTTTGATGAATATGTATTAAAAATTATATTTTGAATGCGGAATGAGGTAGGTTCATTTTAAGGTTGAAGTTGACTTTAAAAATAATTATATGTATAGTAGAAAATGATATATAAGTAGTTCAAAGTTAGGAATACGAAGTGATTCGAATAACTATAAACACGATTTAATT
The DNA here is from genome assembly GCA_910591675.1 of Galerucella calmariensis. Lineage (NCBI taxonomy): Eukaryota > Metazoa > Arthropoda > Insecta > Coleoptera > Chrysomelidae > Galerucella > Galerucella calmariensis. Next base: position 73,778 of record CAJUYG010000224.1, on the reverse strand, counting down.
TATTGTAGAGCCAATACACTTTAAACAAAAGTCCAAAATGACTCTAGAACTTAAAAGCTTCTTTTCAATCCTTTACAAATGGAAAACTATAACAAATAATTAAAGACACAACCTTTATTTCTTCACTTACTTAACAAATTCCTCTAGATACCCCTATTCCAACTCTCAACTGTCATTTCAGCTCAAGGTATTACATAAATGCTCCACTCCATCCTACGACTTGAGCTCTTACAAAAACATTGTAGGAATTCCATTTTCATAATTTCTCAATGGCCTAAGAGGTGAGGGTTCCTATTACTATCCTCCTATTCGCATATCTACTTCATCAGATACGTGAATAGTTTATTTTCCTCTCTGATGTGATTGTAATTGTAATTGTTGGATCTGCGTCAGTCAGTCATTATTCGACTTGTATGTTCATATAGGAATACTTTTTAAAATAGAAATATCTAATCAAATAATGAAACAAAGAATATGTATTTTTTCCATACAATTGAATAGTGCAATTGGTTTTTGAGAATTATTTAAAAATTCAAACAAATTATTGACATTCAGTAAAAAAAAGATGGTTGCAGAATTCATTTTTTGATTTTTCCAATTTTTAAGCATGTTTTTAAATGGAGACTGTATATTTTTATTATTTCACAAAAAAGTATAACTTAAGAAGAAAAAATGGTGACATGAATGAAGTCCCTACGACAATTTTCCAAAGGAGAATTTCAATTTGAATAATATTTTTTTGGGCCGAGAAACGTTATTATCTCGGAAGTCTCTTGATATTTTCATCTGGAAAAATTTGTGGATTTTTCGGACATAAAAAGGTATACTTTCACCAATTTTTATCGAAATTAAATTATTATTGTGTAAATGGAACATAAAAAACGATAAAAGCGGTTTTTCGCATTTTTCTCGGAGTTTTTGAGGTTATATGGAAAAATCATTCCCAAAAAAGTTGTAGACCTTTTTGTGATCTACATCTTTTCTGTTGTACACTTTTCTCTCCGACGTCAACTTTCACCGGAAATCGCAATAATACAAAGTTCCATCCCTTTCCACCCCCCAAATATATCAGGAAACACCCCTGCTCACGCATTTATGATAATGAAAAGTGAATGGTCACATACTTTTTAAATAAAGTCCTTCTTCATGTCTTATGTCTGCGCCGGAATGTAGTAATCACCAGCTTCAGGAGAGCTTGAGGAAGTAAGAAAATGATGTTAATACTATATTCTTTGGTCAACTATTTTTGTTACTTCCAATGTTGGGTGTGGGTGGCGAAGAATGCTGAACATATGGGTCATGATAATTTTTAGAAAGCATGCAGCAAATTTAGAAACACTTTAGTATAGTAATTGCCAGTCTAGCGGAAATTTCCGAAGAACAGAGCACCTTATCGCTATGAGTTTTTAATCCTAAAGAGGTAAACTAAGAGCGGATCGACTAATTGTACTTATTTCAGTGAATTAATTTGAAGTTAATACCTTCTAAAGAGCTTCTTGTGATATGGTGTACATGATGGATCAAAATAATTCATCAAAAATCATGGATTTGTTACTTTTGTTCAAAAAGCAAAAGCGTAACAATAATTTACTTCAAATGCAAATGGAATGAATATTACTTCCGTTTAACCAACCAGTCTTAACGAAAAAAAAACCATTATATTCAAAAATATAATTCTTATTTTTGTTGGACAATAGCTCCACATGGGGCTTACAAAACATTTTTACAAGACATGTAAACAAACACTATTTCTAGAAGATATTCTTTGTGTTATTTGACTTTGAAAATAATAAGAGGTGTCAGTTCTTAAATTCTTAAATGTACTTAAATACAGGTAGATGCTATTATATGCATAAAAATATTTGTATAAAAGTGAAAATAACATGCCTGATCACTGGATTATCTGAATATTTTGGGTATTCGTTCGTACAAGAGTTTTCAAAATAAGTGTAGAGTATTATAGAAGGCGTACTAGTTAAATTATTAATGATAAGTGAAACGCAAAATGCTCCTACATTCTGTTTTCAAGGAGAATAATAATTATTGATAATAACAAATGATGGAAACTTTATCAATTTTTTCAAATGAAACACTATTATTAAATAAATATAAAGAGAAAATAATATTTCGAATTAATCAACGAGTTTATACCTGCTCTTAATAAATGCCAAAAGCGACAATATGAACGGTGATTTGGACATCTTACTATAGAAACATTCAAGAAAGTTTGCCTGTAAGACATTTACATTTAACAAATAGTGAAAGAGCTGTAAAAAGTGTGATAAGCTAAAAAATATTAATTCCATCGGGTAAAAGTTGGTACATAGAACCATCTAAAAGTATAGTAGTTAGGTTACGTTAGGTTCTATGTGAGTGGGGCCTTCTCGCCACCTCCACTGCGACCTTCGTTAGGTCTATTGTGGCTCACCCCTAGGGATTACAATTCACCCCACATGCCTGTGCTTCTGACGAAGTCCTTGGTTGTATTTGGTGATACTTTTTTGAAGTAGATTTTATCCTGTTCGAGCTTTTATCCTGACAGGATGTATATGTTCTTTTTCACAACATGTTGATTCATCAGCTCTCTTCCAGCCAGTTCAATGGCGTATACTTCAGCTTGAAAGATGGTTGCATACCTGTCCAGGTTGGCTGTGATTTCAACTCTGGGTTTCCTGCTAAAGACCGCCGCTCCAGCCCCGTTTCCGGTTTCGGATCCTTCAGTGTAAATCACGTAGTTCGTTCCTAGGAAGGAGATTTCTTCGCTATCCCATTGGTCTCTCGTGAGAATGAGGAACTTAAAGGGTTTGTCCAAGTGAAGTTTTGTAACAGAAAGATCCAATGGCATCCCAAGAATGTGGTGATTTTTTATTTCCCTCATCAATCCTGAGTGATCGCTCAGAGTATTTTATGAGCCGCCCTCCTGGCTTCCTTCTCCAAATGAATGTGGAGAGGAGCTAGTTGCAGGAGGGCTTCAATAGCCGCCGTTGGTGTGGAAGACATTGCTCCGGTAATGCCAGACCTGCAGCTTTGCTCTAGCATGATCATTGACCATTGTTTGGTAAATCTGTTTGGGGTTCATACCCCAAGATTTTCCACATACCCTTCGGAGATTCCAGAGGAATAATCTAGCTTTGTTAATAACTCTTTCCAAGGTGAGTTGTTTATTTAAGATTACTCCTAGATATTTCACCTCCGTCGCAAAAGGAATGCTCCCGTCGCCTAAAATTGGCTGGCGGAGTCGCTGTAATTTTTTTCTCCTTGTGAAGGGAATAATTACGGTTTTGAGGGGGTTCACAGACATCTGTTCCCTCTCGCACCACCTGTGCACTATGTTTAGGGCCGTTTGAAGAATATTAGAAATTATCTCTCCAAATTGGCCTCTAATGATTATTACTATATCATCGACATATCCCTGCACATCTATCCCCTGACTAGATAATTCACCCAGGAGATCGTCAACCAGTAGTGACCACTAGTATAGGAGTGCTAGTGTTGTTGCTGAATATCGGTCTATATTTGGGTGCAAATTCATCGCATTCCAAGTCTTTTAGATTAATAATATCGTCAACATTATTTACAATATTGATGAGTAGCATTAAAAAAGAAAAATCCTGGAGTTTATACAGTCATTGTCAATTTATTTTGTATTTAAATTGATGCAGTAGAAATTTTCAAAATAAGAAAGTTTCATTCCTAGCCACACCTCCTACCAAACACATTAAATTCACGTAGGTGTATTCTCGAGTGTACTAGAATAATAATCAGATGTGTTTGATCTGGATTGTATGCTTAATAGCTTTATTAAGTTATTGACAGCGTGCCTTTGAAAAAAATCATTTATAAACAGAGATAGGTATTGTTATGGTCAGACAAGTCGACACTTTTAGATCAGATATATTTAAGTTAATTAGGTGCAGTGCCACTGTCACTTGACATTCTTTTTAAATTTATCACTGCTTAACATCTTGTGTTAGGTTCGAAATAAAGGGAGAGCTCAAGACAATTATGCTTCGTTGGAATTGTTGATTATTAAATGGTTGTCGCGAGCTTTCTATTCATAATTTTAATATATAGTCGTGTTTTAAAACCATCAAATTCGCTTGAGATAAAAGGGTTGAAATCAACTGGTTTTCTTTTATAACTCTGAGCTACAGTGTGGTATTTTTTTGAAAAGTTCTGTTTCAATGCTCAGCAACATTTTAAAATTTTCCGAAACATCACTTAAATCATGGATATTCCTAAATTTTATGTGGCTAAATGTAGATTGGTTTTAACTTGAAAATCCAGGAGCCAAACTTAAATTCTAGTAGGATTAAAGGTCATTTTAGATTAGCAATCTTGTGCAATATTTAGTTAAAGTTTTAGAACAATTTAAATTGTTAAGGCTAAAATTAAAAATTATCTACCCTGTCAAATTGTGAAAAAAAAAATAGAACAGGTTCTATTTTCTTAATTTGATTTATTGTTTGTGTTTCTGTTTCACGATGAAAATGTCATTAATCTTGATAATTTGTGGTTATGTATCAAAGTGGTTGAAAAATATGTCTTGGAATAAAAGAGACATTGAAATGTTAATTGAAGAAATCTCAAAACATGCTTGTTTGTAAAATGTAAAACCTTCTCCTCTGTTTTCAAGTTAATATTCGCTTAGTGACATGAGCAGCAATTTAATAAATATTTAAAATTTTCCGGTTCCATATTTAAATAAAATTTTTGAAAAGGTTATATTTATTTTATCATCAAATCAAATCACTGTGCAGAATCTGGAACTAAATATTGTTCAAAAAATTGGAATAGTCTAAAATAGCCAATATTTTACACAAGAAATCTTTTCCAAAACTTGGACTAAATATTGCACGAAAAATTATCTTATCTAAAATGACCTCAAGATTCTTTTCATTGCAGCCATGGACAATTTTCAGCTTTTTTCCTCATTCATTTTACAGTTATTATGGAACTCAGAATTGACTCAGCCCCAGATGCGCCACTAAAACATTCTCCAGCTCCTCTAGACTGACTGTAATAGTTTTGTCATCCTGAAAATACTAAAATTTCTCAGCTAATAGGAGTGATAAGGAAAAATGGAGGTTCGTGCTGGCACATTGATGCAAAAAGGGGTTCTAAAGGTACCTATAAATTGGCCTGAATGAGTCCTAATAGCACGATTTATACATTCAAATTTTTATTTAATGAGAAATATCTGTCAACTATTTGTTTAATAGGAGTTTTTGTGGGGATGTGACAATAATACCAAAGTGTACTCTTTTAAGAATTTAATTCCGAGCTTTCGAACCACTACGTGTTCATTTTCAAGGACTAAAAATAATTTATATAGTAGATAAATTGAATAATAATAATACTTACATACATATATCTAAATGAGATTAGAGGTAAATAATTTATATACATAGTAATAAGTTAAACATTTGTATATAAAAAATTCAAAAAACAATATAATATAAAACATTTTTGATGTATAAATGAAATTGTTCAAAAATTCTCCATAGTAATTCGTTTTTTCAAATTATTCAAATTTTGTTTTCCAAAATCCAAAAGATATGCATATATGTATTATACTTAGATTATTGTCACATCCCCACAAAAGCTCCTTTCAAATTTTATACCTACTTCGCCAAAGCGTTTTCTTCGGTTAAAGCATCTTCTAAGTCTCCGTCAAGAAGTGAAAATCCAGATAATCAATGCAATCACAAATATGGAATTAATTGAAATTATATAGGTACGTTCACAAACTTTATTAACAAGAAATAATCTCATATTCAAAATAAATTGACTTGAATCTTTGGAATAAAGCTCTTAAAATTCTGCTCTCCATTTTGTTATAAAGCTTGATTTACCATGCTACTGGATTTATGGTCATCAGCCACATGTATACCTATAGCTTCCAACATTTTATTATGTATATATCCTCCCTAAATTAATTACGTATTCAAATAATATCCAAAGCAGAAACGAGGGTCTCACGCTCAATTGAATATCTTGTAAAATTTTAAAGAAGGCAAAAGGAAGTAAGGAGTCAGACTGCTATCAGTCCTATCAGAAGAATGGTCGACCTGACAGGGGTGTCATGTCTTCAGAAAAGTTATTCCGACAGAAACCGTCTAGTCTATAAGGTGAAGAATCTTTTAAAACAAAATAGATAGTGCCATTCGATGGAATTAAAATTAAAACTGATATTTTGAACTGTATTTAACAATTACAAGTATGAAAAAAAACAAAAATTGCCGATCTAAAATGCACTGATTAAAAGTGAAGTCCTATTGGGGGGTGTCTCTGTATAGTGTATTCGTAAAAGGCAAAATTATAGTTTACTACCTATATATAAAATTTTTTTTATAAAACCCATTATGTATCCATGTATTGCAAGTTCACTTTAAAAAAATGCCATTACGTAAATAGTAAAAGTAAATTTTGTACTGGTTAACAAAAAAGAATTGATTAAGGTTCCCACATTTTATTATAACAACTTTATCTTTGGAAATGTTCAAATTAGACAAATAACTTTCTCTTGGGTAGGTAATACGATTAAAAGAGTTGAAAAATTTTATACTTTTAAGGATTATTTCACTTCCTGGCAAATATTTTCACATTTTTAAAACATTTTAATTCACAAACTTTTATCAATCGTAATAGTTTAAGGATTAGTCACCTAAAAATCACTACTATTAACAGTAGATACACAAATTGTTGATAGCATATCATAACAACGATAACCCAGTAATAATAAATATAGAAATGTTTGAATTGTTTATAAATGTTCTATTGTATCTAAATTATTTTTATATTTCCTTCCTTTCTACAATTAGGTTCATATGGTATGAACTTTTCATTTTATGAACCAATTGAGAAGAAAAATGAATATTAAAGCGAAAAAGACAAAAGTATGAGTCAAAAAAGCTATGCAAGTGAGGCTATTGAGGATATTAAGTCTAATAAATAGAATAAAGCTAGATATCGAGCTCTAAATATGGAGAGGTCGCAGTGGGATAGGACAAAGGGCCACTCCAATTCCAATCTAATCTAATCTAATGAGTCAAAAAGAAGAAAACTTGAGAAGCCTTAAATATTCGGGAGTAGAGATACAAAATAGTGGAATGAAAAACAGTGAATGAAATGATCAGTACAGTTCCTTTAAATCTAATGTACGGAAGTGAAAAATGAAATACCTGTGTAGAGTCAAAGGAGTTACCAGAAAAGATCGCATAAGAAATGAAACCATCAGACTTATACGCAGTTGTAGAATGAATATATAGCAATGGTTGGATGAAGGAGATTTGGCTGACTAATATTGTAAGCAAAATGAGAGGAGGATGTTCACAGAAAACATAATAGCTGAGATAAATATGGAAAGAAAAAATACTTTGAAGGAAGCTAGGAAAAAGCAAGACATAAAAAAGTTTGGTTGAAATTTGTCCGGTTATTTTTTTGTTGTCTGGCAACAACTGAATGTGAAGAAATATTATATACTTTTGTTTCTACTAAGTTTGTCAAAAATGTCAATATTTACGAAGAAATTTCGGAAAATTTATTCACGGACGTATTTATATCAATGTTGGAAAATAACTAATACCTTAATGTGCTGCACTGTACCTATATACCTAATATATTCTGTAATTTTAATTTTTTTTAATCATAACAAGTTTAAGAGGATGCTCGAATTATTCATATGTATAGGTGCTCTACCTGTAAAACACCAATTTCTACCTTTTGTCATCCGTTAATAACGACCTTTTTAATAAACTAGAGATAACACTCTGAGAGAAAAAAGGAGTGCAAGGTTAGAGAGAAGCATGCTGAGCTTGGAGAGCTTACCCGCTGTGCATGCCACTGTTTCACCTCATCACTGGCTGGATAACACAGCCGTACGTCACCTGACGGATTTAATAAGTAACAAATATTTTCGTTTTGGGATCTCCGAGAAGTCATGTCAATAGTACTGACAGAAATATCGGTTTGGAATTTTACAAGTTCATTTTTTATGACGGCTTCAAAATTAATAAAATTGTTATATACACAAGGCTATTTTAAGATCTACAATTATATAATTAAAAACAATCAAATAATTAAGTATGGTAGGTACTATTCGTGATAAAATGTACAGGAAATTTAAATATGGGAAATGTAGAAGAGATTGGTGTGAGATTTGGTAGAAAATAGAAAATTGTAACTGAAGACTTTACAAAGAGAAATATAGGTACCTTTACTTCCAATGATATCAATATTTCAGATGAATTGTATGCATATGCGCTGTACGATTACTCAGAAATATTGTAAAAATAGAAAGAGTAGGAAACATTAATTCAAAACATGGCTGAATGACGATTTGGCAGCTCAAAATAGTGAGAAATGATCCTTAATTGAATTTTGAATTTCATAGTAGTAGATATATTAAGCAATAAGAAGGAATGGGATCCAAATACCATTACCAGACATAGCAATAGAAGCAATAGAAGCAATAGAAGGAACTGTTCGGACCAGGAACCAAACACTCTGAAAGCTTGGGAAAAGCCCCAAGTATCTTTCAAGCGGAAATCCACGCCATAAGAAAGTACGCCCTGTTCAATATTGATAAAGGATACAGAAGACAAAGGATTATCATAATGTCGGATAGTCAAGCAGCCATTAAACCACTGAGATCTTGTGTAATCAGTTCCAAAAAGGTGTGGGAATGCCTAGACAAACTCAATGAACTAGGCGAGAACAATATAGTCACATTACTATGGATTCCAGGACATACTGGAATATAAGGAAATGAAATAGCAGATGAACTAGCAAAGAGGATGACTGAAATACCTTTCTGAGGGCCTGAACCCGGAATCAGGCCCAATGTAATATTGGAAGAAATAGGTAAAGACGAGAAAAAGAGAAGATCTGACCATTGGAAAGATCTAGTAGGGCTTATTCAATCAAAGACTCTTCTGGGTGACAACAACCTGTTGAGATTAAATGAATGTATGTCAAAGTAAAATTGCGCTAAGAGTTTTAACAGGAATCCTAACGGGACCTGAATGGGCACCTGTAAAAGCTCAAAATAGTGGAGGAAGAAGTATGTAGATTTTGTGGAATGGAAGAAGTAACCTCTATCCACATACTTTCCAACTGCACAGCACTTCAGAATCCTAGAGCACAGCACCTGGGGAGATGACTGGATAAAAGAGGAACGCATTTACCTAAGTTGAAGCCTACAGATATCCTAAAAATCCTGCGGGAAATAGGACTAAAGGAGCTACAAGTTTCTGATACTCTCCTCAGAAACTAAGTATATAGAAATAAGGGGGCAAAATATAACTTTTTACGTCTCAGTGAATGTCACCCCAAAGTACATACATACATAGATACATATAGATAGTAATGAACATCATCAAATGCTAGTTCAATGAAAATAAAATTTTTGGGAAATAACTAGGTATTTAACATACCTATGGGTAGTACCAGTGAATATCGGTATTATTCATAATGACCCTGATAAATACCTATAATAGAATGGAAAGATCTGATTTAAGAATGATTGCGATATATCTCTAGTTTATAACATTATGTCATGGTCTATTAATAGTCATTGCTTACATTTTTAATATTTAACTATTACGGAAACAGGGTGATAATTTGTCACCATTAAATAAAAAAGTGATAAAAATGATGTCATTCCTTGGATAATACTGAAAATAGCAACTTAAACACATGCACATACATCAAAGATTATTATATAATATGATAGACCTAGAGTTAACATTCTACTTATAACTATAGGTATTCAGATCCGGATTTACCTACCACTAGGCCGCAGCGTTTTGTACAAAAAAATTTAGAATAGAAAATGATTTTTTCTTCAAATAAGTAATTATTAATTATCGCAAAAATATTGATCTATCTAAGGGGCAGAGACCGCTCGGGTTAATTTGGCCTAATACATTGTTTTATAAACGCGAGACGACACGAGAGAAGACCGTCTTTCTTCTCGTCTCGTCAGACGAAAGTGGGTCTCTTGTCTCGTCGAGAAAGGGCGAGACGTAACGAGAGACGACCTTCGCTCGTCTCGTCTTGCTTCTCTCGTGATTTAAGCTAAATATTATCTATATAGTCCGATGGTTTTTGAGCTATTTGATTGGAAATAATTTTATCCAGCGATAATAAGTCATAATCATAATATATTTACCAGACAAGGCTAACTAGATGCTTGTAGTTAAATAACTCGAAAGCCGCGACATTTTATTTATATATACTTATGAGTTAAAGGAGTTAAGGATTCAGAAAATCACAAAAAGTAACATTTTTTGCTTTAGATGGGCGAGAATTTCTCGACGAGAGACGTATATCTCTCGACGAGACGATATACGAGAATTCCTTGTCTCGGCGGCAACACTTGTTTGGAAATTTATACACTTACATGATCGAGCCAAAAAATTTATTTTCGGCAAAATAGTTCAGGCATTTGATGCGAAAAAAATAGCTTACCTGGAAAGTTTAAAAAGTTCATAGGAATTAAGGGACTAAGTATAGTTTTTTAACAATATCTCATTTCCGACACATTTTATAATGAAAATAGTTTATATAGTGGATTAAACCAAGAAAAATTTTCTATATTTTCCGTGGAAAAATTGATAGGTGTACCAGAGAAAGAGTGTTACCTACATGATGAATTACTGGGCAACGAAGCAAACAATAAATCTCATTCGAATGCTAGAAACAAAATTTCAGGCAGCGAATTTTATGTTTAAGCAAAAGCCATCACTGGTCATAACATGTTTTTTGCAAAATAAAGATATAGAAAAGAATAACTGAATTATTAATAATCTAATGCAAATACATATATTATGTAGAAAGTAGCCCACCAAGCTACCTACAACGCGAAACAATATACAAGTAGAGCTGTCATGTCGCCAACTTCCCGTAAGTGACATACGCCAAACATTTCCAAGAATAGAAACGTTCCTATAGACACAATCATGGCTGGATGCTGGCCAATCGCTCTTTCAGCATCACATCTTTTCATAACCGAGAACCGCTATTGGTCCTTCGAGTCACAGCGCAGGACACGTGTAATCCGTAACTCCGCCTTAACCGTGACGCAGCTGTGTTATCCGATACAGCTTTCTATGTTGTTAGCGAGTCGAGACCCAATCAAGTCGGCACAGCCAGTTTCGTAACGGATATTAAATCGTTTAGTTGTTAAAGTGTGTTCTGTGATCACAAAAACACATGTGTCGTGATTATCAGTCACCGGAGCAGTGAAATATAACAATGATGACGATGGACATAACTATGTACGGTCATCATAATCAACATAGTACACCTTATAATAATTCTTCGGAATCAAATTATTATAATTATTCCAACGATTTGAATCATACGTCTTCCTCGCATCAATTTCAAAATTATTATTCTTCTAATTATCATTACGAGGAACCGTATTTGTACGCTTCAGCTTCAGCTTCTGGCGAACCGGCTGATTCACCTTCTCCTCACAATTTGAACTATTACTCCCAGCACGTACAAGATAATCCCATTGTTAATACGGATACAGGACTGACTTATACTAATTTGGATTACGGCAACAGTACATCAGGCTATAGCCAAAATAACTACAATGATAACTATTCGAGGAGTCATTCTGACGTACTTCACCATAACGAAAGCTCGGAGGATTCTCAATTGCATCAGAATTACATTCACGAGAACAAGTTCCAAGTTGACGTTAGCGATAGTAATAGCTACTTATTGAATCCCGGTGCTCAAAATACTTGTATGGAGCTACAGCACCTTCACAGGTACAAACAAGAGTTGATTCCAACCGAAGAACATTCTAGATTAAGGCAGCATCATGCGTTACATGCGCTGAATCCAGGATCCTTAGCTCAACCAGCTTTACCGACTTATAAATGGATGCAAGTTAAGAGAAATGTACCCAAACCTCCTGGTAAGTACTAATTATTATTATTTGTGGAATATTATCACCTACAGTTTCTTGTAAACTTGTCGTATTCACTAAAACGTGTTACCAACCAGAATAGTTGGTTAAATCTAGTAGATCATACCGTCCATTTGACTGGAAAGTGTAATTCAATGTCCGTCGGGGACAATGACCCAAGAAGTAGTTGTTTCTTTTTGGTTGGACGGTCACTGTTTTTAAAACATCTTCGATGTCTATTGCATTTGAATTGAATTAAGTATAAAAGATAGGTGCACTTCAAATGTCATTCACACATTTTTTACGAGACAGAGCTTTTCAACGATTTTGTTCCAATACTTTTAGTGGACACTATAAGAATTACTTTTCCGCACGCTTCTACTTTTTATTATTTGGTTATTGTATCTCTAATTGAATAATATTTTTTCCATTTTCCTTCGCTCGTCCAAAAAATGTTGTTTCTAGCACATGCAGAAATGTAAAATATTCCACACTAGCTAGGAGAACATCTATTACACTTTTGTTACTTCAGTAGACTCCGTTTCATGTAACAAGAAGCCACTTGAAGTTTGCCAACTGTCTTGCGCAGAAACGAAAATCAGTTACAATCCATGTTTTATTAGTGGCATTTTCAACGATACCAAGTATTTTCATATATTAGTGTCTATTGTCTATCTCGAAAAGCTTCAAATAAATCTTAATAATGTTTTATATAAACTATACATACCTAAATACATTCTCAATCTATGTTAAGCTACAAAATTTGAAAACGTTGCGCTACTGATTTGAAGTCAATTGTCAATGTTACAAAATGGCGCTGGATTTGACAACAAGCACGACTGCAACTTCACGTGGGTTCTTCTTACGTGAAACGGAGTTTAGTTTGTGTATTAAAATGGAAGATATATTTTAACATTATCCTGAAATACCTATAGAAAATGTCCCAATATAGTGTGCCATATCAGTTATTTAATTTTTGGAAATTTTAGTGTTCGGAAAATAAATAATGTTTTACTGTGGATTTTCTATACCTAAGTAGACTCTGTTTTACATATGAGAAGAGCCCAATAGAAGTCTAGAAGTTGCAGTCGTATGCAACAAGAAGCTGCACATAATAATAGGCCTTATAGGCTTTGACCGATATTGATGTTCAGATATTCATGATGTGCAGCTTCTTCGCGCTTACGACTGCAACTTCCAAACTTCTATACCTTGTTTTTAAACTAAGAGGAGCATTTTAAGAAACCTCACATACACCACTAAAAGTTACTAGATTAAGAGGGTGTTCCGAAAGGATCGTGCTCTGACTTTTCGAGCTAATTGACAATTATGTGACATATGTAGGTATTATACTGCTCGCAGGAGTCGCAGGTGTCGTGTTCAATGAGGGATCAATGCAAATCTAGAATTTGAATCATCATTGGCCACAGGCCATGGCGAAAGTTGTAACCAAATGTCACATTTTTGTGAAAAAAAGATTATAAATAATTCATGTCAAATTGGATGATATAAATATGTATAAAAAAACTAGACTGTCTGTTTAAATTATTCTCTATTTACATTTGAGCACAAACAAGAAGTCAGCAGAAGTTTTGATATCGATAATAATGTACCTACTGAAATTTCAGTAAAACTTGATGTAGAGATATTAACAATAATTAGATTTTACTTGGAAATTTATATTATTAACAAGAAAAAACAAGCATAGATTTTGTTTATCAAACTGAATAAATAATAAAAATATCACTTATCTTGATTGGTATATAATACTTAGTTAAAAATAAAACAATAAACGTGAAAAAGATGAACCTAATAAAGATTGAAGTTATAATATTTTCATATAAACTATTAACATAAAAATGACAAATATCGCTGTCAGTTGTATCAAAAAAGCTGTGTGAAACGGGCGACAATTTAACCAATCACTAAGCTGCAGGAATGCCAACTTAAATTCAAATCGCTCCTCTTAGTTTGAAAACAAGATTTAGTGGATTCTTCTTATGTGAAACAGAGTCTATAGTGTGTTCTGAATTTATTAAAATGTAAAGCTCTAGAGAGAACTCAGTGTCTACCATTCCAACTAATTATAAAATTTACTTTGACGTCTTAATAGTTGGAAATTCATTGAACATGAGGCTGTTCCAAATTTAAATCAGTTTCATTATCAGATCATTCAATATGTAATATGGGGATTATTTAAAATGGACCACCATGTATTTAAACAATTAATGTGGTTTTAAAATTATACCCACTAAATGTCATTTCACTACCTGGGTATTATTTTGCAAAGTTTGAAAGCTCTTCAATGAAACAGGTTGGTTTCAATGAAAATTTATAATTTTTTCTGCAGCCGTCCCGAAAATAGAACTTTCGGTATGATTTATTAAATCGAAAATGAAACTTTACACAAATTGTACCGAAAGTAGCTATTTTTGGAATGTTTTTTTTTACTTTCTCACAACAAGAAAAAGAGGTATATGTAGGATTCACAGACATGGAAAAAGCTTTTGACAAAGTACCAAGGGAGAAGTTATGGAAAGTACTAGAAGGATGGGGAGTAAACTATAAAATAATAGACATAATCAAAAACATTTACAAAAATAATAGAAATTGTGTAATATACAAAAGTAAAACATCAGAACCATTTTCAACACAAGAAGGATCAAGGCAAGGAGGGGGACTAAATCTATTATTATTTACAATTTTTATTGATGAAATAATTAAAAAATCGTCAACCAAAATGGCAAAACTACACGTTGGATACAGACATTTAGGAAGAGTGGATATATCAGAAGCAGCTTTTGCAGATGATTTGATAATTATGGCAGGGAAAGAGAAGGATTTACAAAAGAATATGGAAATATGGAGCACGGTATCTGAAGAATTTGGAATAACAGTTAACCAAAGTTATGGTTATAGGACCGAAACAAAAACATTTAAATATACAGTTAAATGGAATAAAAATTGAGCAAGTTAGAAGATATAAATACTAGGGAGTAGAAATAGAAGAAAATGGAACGCAGGAAGTCGAAATTACCAATGGAGTACAAAAAACGATAAAATTTTATCATAAGATAAATTCGACATTTATAAATAAAAAAGAAATTTCCAAGAAAACCAAGTTAAATGTATTTAAAACAATTTACCGGCCAATATTAACATTCGGATGTGAATCCTGGGTATTAACAAAGAGACAAAAGAGTCGAATACAAGCAGTTGAGATGAAGTATCTTGGGCGAGTTAAAGGAGTCACAAAGAAAGATAAAATAAGAAATACGAAAATAAGAGAAGACCTTGAAATAGAATCAACACTTAAATTTATTGAAAAGAGACAATTAAGCTGGTGGGGACATTTACAAAGAATGAACGAAACAAGACCAGTTAAAAAAGTATGGCAATCAAAAATACAAAAAAGAACGGAAAAGGGAAGACAAAAACAAAGATGGGATGGTGTTATGGTAGACATACTGCAAGAAAAGCGTAAAACATGGACAGAAGCAAAAACAATGGCAAGAGATAAAAAACAATGGGCTAAATTTGTACATGAATAAAATTCTATCTGGACCGGAGCATCGATGAATAAGGGGATATATATTATGTCTTAAGCATAATGTGATGTACCTAGTTGGAATAAGTATAATTGTGGAATTATACCCATAATTGGGTTTTTGATAATTTAAATAAGTAATATTCATAGTATATATCCCTATTATTTTTTAATATTTTATCTAATAACGGCTGCAGAAAAAATACTGTACGTAACGCTACCTGAAAGTGATTTTATGGGACTCGCCCTGGAAACTGCCTACTCATCCCGTAAAATATCACTTTCGGGACTTGTTACGAAAATAACTATTATTAATGTCGTGGCTACATTTATATGCATTTGCTTTAAATTGGACCTATTTAGTTGGGGTAAAGATTAAAATATGTTAATAATTATTCTTAAATAAATTAAACTGCTAATGATCCAATTTATGTAACAGTTGTCGATTACGTCAACATTAGCGGAATAGTCTCATTAATATTTACCAGGTCAGATTTCAAAACCATAAATTCCTTTATACTGTCCATTGAATAATAATAATTCCTTCTCAGTAAATGTTGAGATACCGTTTGGATTTTTTATTTATAGATGTTAGTCATAATATTGATTTAAATTCAAATAAAGTTTTGTTATGATTGTTTGTTCCTGCGCATTGTTTGCTGTTGTAAATAAGATAAAACTGACATATGTAAGCAAATAGAAACTATGAAGATAACAGTACGACTATATATCTGTTAACACGTTTGATAACTTCCTAGGAAGTGATTTAGTTATAAAATAACCATAAATATTATCGAGAAATATAAAGTCAAGAACTTTGTTCATGTTTATTACAACTAGAAGACTTGCGCACTCACCATACACCAAGAAAACACTAATAATTGGAGCCCACGCACACTTGCAACTAAGGCAAGAGCCTGGACCAAATCTAAGGCGAAGTATCACTCCAGGGGTATTTCACGTCTGGAAAACAAAAATAAGGGTGATAGTGAACTAAGTTCTATCGAAAAGACAAAAAATTTGATCAAATTAGATGTTATGAGGTGGCTGGCCTATTCCGCTGACGCCTTTCCAGGTCTATTTTGTGGTTCTTTTTATCTAGATGATATTCTTGAAAAAAAAATTAGCTTTGAGACAATATCTTTCATACCACTCTTTGTCAGTGGCCTTTTGTCGTATAAGGTAATTACACAAAATATGTGGTACAGCTTCTCACGCTCATTGACAGAATCTGCACATGGCTTTGCCTTTGCCTATCGAGCTTATAGTAACCACCATTCCATAGATTTGTATAGTTTCTCTGGTATCCAAACTGCCACAACCTTGCTACGATATCCCACTACATTTAGAGCATACGCACACAATCCCATCTGGTTAAGTTAGATCTCTAAGGTATCGAATGCCTTCAGCACTTCCTGGCTGTCTGTGAAGATGACAATTGAACAATATGTTAACTCCTGCCAATTAATTTCTACCACATAGTGATGGATTGCCGTCATTTCAGATGGCAAAGCTATCCCAGAAGGTAGTGGATTGTCTATTTCCATCAGTGTGCTATACCTAGCCCAGGGAAGGATGCTCAATGTGACAGGCTTTCACACGCGCCAAGTTTGTATGCGACAACTAACTACAGCTAATTCAGCAGTTTTTTCAAAATTTGTACGAAATGTTCAGACTTGAAGTACTGCGGGAGACTTTTGGCTTTGTTATATTGTATAACATTTCATTTGCAGCTTCCTTTTTATTGCTGACGCTCTCCACTACATAACCAGCTAAGAAAGGAATAGTAAAACAGTACGCTCCAGCAATTATCATTATCATTACAGCTTCCATGATTAAATAAATATACCAATTATACTTGGACTTAGAAGAGTGAGTGCTTTCTTCCAGGTTTAAATGTCATGATTTTGATAAAAATTGAAGCTTCAATTAATGAGAAATGTTTTTACGTGTTTACCCCAAAAATTCCAGGTTTGAAAGGGAGATAAAAGATTACCAAAGTTTTGCTACATCCTTTACTATTATTAAACGCATTCACCTATTATAAACGGTTAAATATACTCCTTTTTCATTAATTCTTATATTTACATATCTTGTTTTATTAAAAAATAAATTAATTGATAAATGTAGCAATTCTGAGTTAAATAAACATTCTTGTCCAGTAAAGGTGCACACGTAATAAACTTTTTCGTTGTGCCTACCTAATCAATAACCCTAGCATGTAAGATCTCGGTCATTGATAAGGCAATATCCTCTACTACCCTAATCAGAGAAAATTAACGAGTTGCTACAATTAGGTTACCTTGTTGAACTTATAGAAAAGTATTATTATTTTTAGATTTATGCCTACTGTATTTTAATATATAGGTAAGTTTGGCGGCTTTCGTGGATGAAAAATGAGCTTAACTCAATATTTTAATTGAAAAACAGTATCCAAGTTAGATATAGTTTCAAAATAATTTTGGGAAAAAATGGGGTGGTTGATATGACGTGTTTTATAAATCAAAAACTTCGTGTTACTAATACCAAGGTATACAGTTATTTGACTGAAATTACACCTAAAATGAATTAATAGTTTTGTGAAAATTATATATATTCTGAAACTTGAATGAAAAATATAGTTGGGGTGAGCAGAAAATGGGGGGAAAGTGTATTCTTTTCAGTTTCTCAACATTCCGTAATTCCTCTTTACATCTCAATTAAATAATAATGATACAATTGTTACATCAAGCTTTATATTCTCCTATCAATTAACTCAGGGCCGCGCCAGGTGCAAACGATAAATGGCCGCCCCCTATTACCCCTATGAAGTACAAAGAAAAAGAAGTTAAACTTATTAGTTTTAATAAAAAATATGAAATAATAACATCTTTGCAACACAAATATAATAATTTGACCTTAATTGGGACGACAGATACATTATTTATTTCATCAAGTACGCCACTGTTTCGTACCGATCTAATTTTAATCAGATATTCATTATACAGTTGGAAATATACGAAGTCACCAAGTCTTTGACTCGGTATATTATAACGAAAGTGACCGTATCGTTGGATAAAAAAATCGTGTGACAGTAGTTCTTGAACGCGTGGGCTGCCAGTCATCTAACTTGACCAGAAAACTTGCGTGTAAGTTTGTAAAAGTTGAGAGTCGGCTCGGTCTTTTAAAACTAAAACTGACATGCAAACGGAATGACCGGGCGGCGCTGTAAAGTCAGTATTCAATAACAGACTCAAGTTTATTTAAGTGCGTCGAGTTTTGGCCGAGTTTTCATATCTACGAGGGTTGTCTTTTGAGTGTTGCTATATGCCATGTTAGTTGACGCCTCTCAAACAAATATCAAATGTTGAAATTAGCTTTCATGTTTAGTTAACCTAACAAAAAAGTTTTAGACCGCTTCGTTCATAGCTATACTCAAACTGAGTTCAAGTTGAAAAGTCAGGAGAGAAATGGAATTATATATATAAAGAACAGCATTACAGGCCTATCGGGCCCTCGGCTTCGAGATCTTTCACTCTCTCTTTCCATTACCTTCTCGCCTCGTTTTGCCAGTCACTAACTTCCTCTTCTAACCTGTTCCAACCATTTTCTCCTTGGTATTCCTTTTCTCTTTTCACCACCTTCTCCACCTTTTAGCACTCGTTTTACCCATCTATCTTCCGTCATTCTACCTATATGTCCCAACCATCTCGCTCTCTGTGCTTTAATTATACGGGTTATACTGGGGTGCTTATATAATTCTGAGAATTCTTTGTTTGTTCTTCTTCTGTAGATTCCATCTTCCTTAATTCCACCATAAATCTTCCTGAGCATTTTACGTTCCCATATTTCTAATTTATTCTGCTCTTTTTTGTTCATTGTCCAAGTTTCACAAGCGTAACTGACGGTCTTATTATTTTCTGGTACATTCTTATTTCAGCTGTTCGTGATATGTCTTTTGATTTTAACATCTTTGATACCATTCCTGCTGCTCTACTGCCTTTTGTTAACCTTTTTTCTATTTCCCTTTCTTCGTCTCCTTAATTTGTGATAGTGACTCCCAAATATTCGATTTGATCCACTTTTTCTATTCTGTAGCTATTATTTCCATAACAGTTTATTATAATATCCGTTTCCTCATTGTCCTTCATTACCATGTATTTTGTTTTTCTCTCGTTCTCTTGCCTTCCGTTCCAGTAGCTAAAAGACGCTTAAAAGTTCTTTCCTGGATCTTGCCTGAGTACTATGTCGTCCGTATGCTAGACATTAATATTTATTCCCATAAATTAAACCTCTGGTTTTTATGCCACTTTCTCTTAGTATGATCTCTTGAACTAGTTTGAAGAGGGTTGTGGATAATGGGTCTCCTTGTCTCAGACCTTTCTCTCCCTTAGATTGGTTAGAAGTACTTACCTCCAAAGTTACTTTGCTCTCAGTTTTCCGGATGGTCATTTCCACTAGCCCTCTCAATTTTACTGGTAAGTATATTCAACTTCCTCATTGTCTCAAATTTTTTTCCTTTTGACTGTAATCGATAAATAGACAGATTCTGTTCGGAAGCATTCTCCTGATGTTGTTTCATAATGAAAATTTGGTCTATTGTCGATCTACCTGCTTTAAAACCTCCTTGGTATTCTCCTATATTTTCTCTGTGGTATTTGTCTAATCGGAATTAAGGCGAGAAAATGTTTTACAATTTTCGAAGGCTGGTGTCTCAACAAGAATGCCTTGCCGATCTGGTATCTGTTTTCAACAATGAAGCACCACACTCCAGGATCTGTGGAAAATCTTTGGGCTTGGGTCTCAAACAAATCTATTGTTTATATGTTATGGTTGCTAGACAAATGATCACATTGCTTGGTGGTCAAAAGCCTCACAGCTAATGGTCCAAGCATAGCTATCTTGTATACAGAGACAGTCTTGTCTGGCTATTACTGGTGCCATCAGTACCATTCCATCAGCAGCCATGGAAATATTTCTTGACCTTCTTTCTCTCCATATATTTCTGGAAAGGGAGGCTGGATAGACAACATATAGAATTGTGATGAACAGATGATGCTAGTGGACACTGAAAGTCACAGTATTCTAGGAATGACCTCTGATATAATGCCTTATACAGACTCAATTCCAAAAAGAGATGGAAGGGTGAACTATCAAGAGGAGACATGGATCAAAAACACCCTCAGGCTCTGGTGCAGGTATATATGGTCGCAGATCTAGGACAGACGGACAGACAGATTGCCAGAAAAGTTATAAATTTGTCAATGTTATCTTCAGATCTACTGATCTCCACCAATATACTGGAGCATTATGAGATGACTAAAAATTGAAATTCTATCAACAACACTTTTTAATTAGTTCGATTCAAATAATTATACGAAGAATATTAAAAACAAACTACGTGATCTTTATCCTTACATTCAATATCTAATTTTGTCAATGATGTATTGTGCTCGCAACCTATTGATAAGTACCTATATACCTTCGATTTTAGTTTCATATATATAAATAAACAAACATCTGATACTTATTATTAGAATGTTAGATATTGAAATAAACAAATCATTATCTGAAATCTAATAATCGCCTACTCTTGCGTTGAAAAGAAGATTTGACTGTTATCACAGTTATATTTAAGCTTAAGTTCATATAATTTTGCCACCGGTAATCCTGGTTATCTAATCTAATAATCCATTAAACCCTATCAATTTGTTTTGAATGATATTATGAAATATTTGTAGTAAGAAATATTTACTTTGTTCTTCTAAATTTATTATGGGAATGTTACCAGTTAGAATACCATTTTGGAAACCAAAGGTACTTCAAATTCAAAGTCACGTTGATCAAACATGACCTCATTTAGATACTTCATAAAGTATAAAATAATAATTAAATTAGGACACTACAACGTGAGAAAGTGAAACAATTATTTAACGCCACAACCTTGATATCTTTCGGCACTTCAAATCCTGTGTTCAACTATCATTTCAATCCGAATTTCTATAAATGTGCTTACAAAAGTTTCTTCGCAGATAAATTGTTTGCATTTTCGTCTGCCGATCTTCCTCTTAGGCACCATTGCATTTGCCCTACAATTTAATCCTTCAAGGTGACGGAGATTCAATGTAACCATTCACCAGCCCCATTGTCATATTACCCTGATCACCTGACGTACAGTCGCGAGGATTTCACGCACTTATATATTTCAGTTTACCATTAAAACACCTCCCTTTCTCACCCTGATGTTAGGGTTATTTAGTTATTTATGGCCTAGTGCCTGATCAATCTATACCAATCTTGGAGTACTATTCTCATCAATATATTCCTTGGACGGCATCGTAATTTCTCTTCGCTTAGAAGGCCGGTGAATGGGAAATGATGAAAAAAAGGTTTTTAGTGTGAAGATTCTCCAGATGTTGAAAATCATGGAACTGTTTATCTCATGACATAATCAAACGTTTATAAAGTTTGCAGTCTCTGGAACGATTCTTAAAAGTAGACAATATTCACTTGAAAATATAATAAATATCTTTAATTCGAAAAAACTATATCTCGTTGACTGCGCCACTTAAATCTATGAGGTTTTTGTTTTTTATGAAAAATAGTAAAACAGCGCACAGTATGATCATACAAGTGATGTAAATATGAATTCTGGGATGACATTCACTGAGACCTAAAAGATCTATTGTGCCCCCTTACTTCTACTCAGTTTCTGAGGAGAGTCTCAGAAACTAGTAGTTCCTTTAGTCCTATTTCCCGGATGAATTTTAGGATGTCTGCAGACTTTACCTTATGTAAATGTTCTTCTTCTATCCAGTAATCTCCCAGGTGCTGTGCTCTAGGATTCTGAAGTACTGTGCAGTTGGAAAGTATATGGATGGAGGTTTCTTCTTCCATTTCACAAAATCTGCATTCTTCTTCCTCCACTATTTTGAGCTTTTTCAGGTGCCCATTCAGGCAAAAATGTTAAGACTCTTAGCGCAGTTTTACTTTGACTTATGCATTCATTTGATCTCAACAGGTTGTAGTCACCCAGAAGAGTCTTTGATCGTATAAGCCCTACTAGATCTTTCCAATGGTCAGATCTTCTCTCGGCTTTACCTATTTCTTCCAATATTACATTGGGGCTGATTCCGCAAAAGGGTTCAGGCCTCCAGAAAGGTATTTCAGTCCCCCTCTTTGCTAGTTCATCTGATATTTCATTTCCTTCTATTCCAGTGTGTCGTGGAATCCATAGTAAGGTGACTATATTGTTGTCGCCTAGTTCATTGAGTTTGTCTAGGCATTCTCACACGATTTTGGAACTGATTACAAAAGAGCTCAGTGCTTTAATGACTGCTTGACTATCCGACATTATGATAATCCTTTGTCTTCTGTATCCTTTATCAATATTGAACTGGGCGCACTTTCTTATGGCGTGGATTTCCGCTTGAAAGATACTTGGGGTTTTTCACAAGCTTTCAGAGAGTTTGGTTCCTGGCCCGAACACACCTATCCCAGTTCCTTCTATTGCTTTTGAGCCATCTGTGTACCATCAACTACTTCGTCAGAAACATTAATATATTCCTTGGAAGGCATTGTAATTTCTCTTTTCTTAGAAGGCTGGTTAATGGGAAATGCTGAAAAAAAGGTTTTTAGTGTGAAGATTTTCCAGATGTTGAGAATCATGGAACTGTTTATCTCATGACATAATCAAAAGTTTATAAAGTTTGCAGCCTTTGTAATGATTCTTAAAAGTGGACAATATTCACTTGAAAATATGAGAAATATTTTTAATTTGAAAAAACTATATCCCGCTGACTGCGCAACTTAAATCTATGAGATTTTATATGAAAAATAATAAAACAGCGCACAGTATGATCATACAAGTGATAATAACGATGCATTTAAATATCACATTATAGTAAAAGCAGTCTTATTGAATTTTTGCATCGCTAAGCTCTGGAGCTAATTAGTATTTTTCAGGGTAGGGCAATTTCATATTCCATCGAACATGGTGCTAAATTATATTTTGTAAAAAGCAACAAAGAAAAGTAAGCTATAGGTGTAATTTTTTTTATTATATTCATAAATTCAAATAAATAAAAAAATGAGCTATATACATGTGACCAATGTCAAATTTGAATGGCAGTTAGCGGAGATCCACGCAAACCGATAATGTTCCTGCTACTAAAAGCTTTTCAGGGGTTAAAATGTACCGTGCTCTCGAAAGTAATCATAAATAATTTTTAGAACGATGATCGTAAACTATTAATATAGTATAGTTAATCTAATCTAGTGAAGTGAATGTTTCATATTCATATAGGAGTTTAACAAAGTCAAAAATTCACCAAAAGTACAATGGTAACGGTGGCTTAATGACAAAATTAAGTTGTACCAACCTCGTCCACTGTTAAAATTTTTATGTTGTCACAACAAAAGCAAAAGTTGATCCAAAATCCACATAAGCAGCTTGAAAGTTTTATAAAACTAACCTGTTGATTGTTTATTATTATGATCAGGACACTATGCAGTCATTTTTTTTAAGGAGCTGTCCCTTCGCCGGCACCACCTCAGCCTCCTGGGCTTATTGAGGATCCTCCTAGTGTCCTGACTACAGCCTATTCAGCCAATCCGTTCCCTGTATTAGCTCATACAGGCTCTTTGCTGGTTGGTTGTGGAAGTCTTCTGGAATCATTTGGGGTCTACCATACAGTTTCTGTCTCTGTGGTCTAGCGTCTCATAGTTGCATAGTATATGCAGAGCTGTTTCGGTGTCCTTTTTGCATCTTTTGCATGTAAGGTATCTGTTGTACAGCCCTATTTTATTCAGGTGCTCCTTTGTGGGAAAGTGTTTCGTAAGTAGCATCGTTATGGTGCGTAGTTTGTTCCTGCTCATTGAGAGCAGTTCTTTCGCTACTTTTTCTGATGGTTCTTTCATAAGTTTCTTCCCATGTGCGTGCTTGGGCGTATTCTTCCAGTGTTTATTGGGTTGGTTTTTTCCCCACCCTTATAACCATGACCTAGTGGAGCATCTGGGAATGCCCACAGCTGGTTCGGGTCCGTTCATTAGGGTTGACGATCCTGCTCTTGTCAGCTCGTCAGCTTTTTCATTGCCAGCGATTCCTCTGTGACCTGGGACCCACTCCAGTGTTACACTGTTCCGAGTCGCCAGTTTTCTAAGTTCTTCGCCGCATTCCCATACCAGCCGAGATGTTACCTTACTGCTCTGAAGTGCTTTAATGGCAGCTTGACTTCAATGTAGATCCTAATCAGCCTGTTGTTGTAGGCTCTCATGTTATTTGCCCTTGCACATGCAAGTACTGCATAGACCTTTGCTTGAAATACCGAGGCGTATTTACCAAGCGAGACGATTTCTTCATATTTGCTCGTCTTGCTGTATATGCCAGCTCCACTGCCGAGCTCATTCCTTGATCCGCTTTTGAACCAGTTCAGTTCATTCACTCTACTGAGTGGTAGTGCGTTCTCTTCTTCAAGCTCCTTTAGATATTTGATAAATCTCGAAGTCCTTAAAGCCAATTACCTTTCTCCAAAATATACACTCTTGTGTATCTCAAAACACCATAACCATATTTTTGTTTGCCATGGGAGGCCATTTAAAAAGATTGACTAGTGTGGCATTGACAGTACTTCCAATATAACCTTTTTGTCTTCTAAATCACTAAACAGGATCTATGAACAGGATTGAACAGGATTACCCAGAATAACAAGAGGTTTGAAACCCACCTGAAGGGCTGGTTCTTTTCATCTTTTCGACAACTCAAATACAACTAGCGCTTCAGGTGGATAGGTTTATAACCTCATTTTTTTTATTCAAGGTCATCCTATAAAATTTCACTTCTATAGGTTTGTCTGTTTTGTGGTGTAAATCATTACAACTGTCATCTATTGACGTTTTACAAAAATTTTTCCGAATTTTGTATTTTGATCACGACTAAATCATTTTTTGTTACAATGAACATCGACTATGAGCAATTATATAAATGGATTGACAGTCACACTATCACCAGACCTAAAAGAAACTTAAATAGAGATTTTTCGGATGCCGTGCCATTGGCCGAAATACTAAAACATCATTACCCAAAGTTAGTTGATCTCCATAATTACAGTGCTGGAAATGCTCTATCCAACAAATTGGTGAATTGGGATACCATAAACAAAAAAGTTTTGAATAAATTGAACATCAATCTTAGCAAAAAGAACAAAGAAGATTTAGCTAACGGAAAACCTGGAGCAATAGGGCATTTATTGGCAATGATAAAATCGAAAGTAGAAAGTAAAGAAGCTTCCGGTGATAAGGACGCTGATAATAAAGTGTATTACATAGAAGACGCTACTAATTTTTCTTCAAGAGAAGACGTAGTTCCTATTAAAATCAACAATGGTACCGAAATGATAGACAGGAAGTTAGTACCAGTAGATACATTCGAGAAAATGGAAAAAGACATCGTAGAGAAACAAGACACCGTAACACTGTTAACCAATAAGGTAGACCATTTGGAAAAATTAGTAGCTATTAAGGATGAAAGAATAAAGGATTTAACGCAACAAATACAATCTATTATTAATAGTACTGGAGAATCTACTTCAAATTTAGTGTCGCCAAAAGCAAGATTTTTTAACAATCTATTTTAAATTGTTTTTTACACGTATAAATTATAGTTTATTACCGATTATATTATATTTTTATAATATTTAGATTTATTATTTTTCCTGGGTAACCACCTTCGAGTCTTGTCGAATAATTAATTCACATT
>CAJUYG010000224.1:0-37554 GCA_910591675.1 Galerucella calmariensis | reverse complement strand
GTGGGATCGAATCTCACTGAAGTTTTTTTCAGATTTTTAAATATACAACAGGACTAAAAATGGCGGCCTAAAATTACAACGCGCGCGCCGCCACTCTCAGCGCCACCAAGCGGAGATTTTTGAAGCAGTGGCCTAGAAACTGTATAGCTATATCTACTTTCGTGCATGCAGAGCTTTTTATGAAGAATAAGCTTTCTTCCTAAACTTGATAATAAAAAAGTTTTCCATACGGTTCCAACTTACTGAGACATATTGACATTAAAGACCTGATTCCAAAATTATATGCTCTGCTCCCTGCTTTTTAGAAATAGTCAAATGCAGTCTTATTATGCGGGTCATACGATTCAACAAAGACATACTTACCGTTTTTGTTTTCTTTTATTGCGTTCAATCATAACTTCCAAATAAAATCCGTAAGATGAATAAGACAGACTTATGAAATTTTGACGGGTGAAAAAAGGATATATATTTAGTTTTTAGCGATTTTAAAAAGTCTTTAATCAGCGAAGTTTTTATTTATGTCAGTTTTGTGACTTTGACAATTCAAAGTCAACCAGTGTGCAGGAAACATCAACCATCATTATTTTCTCCGGGTATATTTGTAATCTCATATTTTGGTAACCTCTGTGTTAGTGACCTTTGCACCCGGACGATAAGAGCGCTTTTGACTATTTTTAATGTTTGTTGAAAAAACCTTAATTAAATGCCAATACCAGGATCTGGTTCGATAAACCATCTGCGGTACCCTTCTTCATACCTTTACCTTCCTTTTCGTTGACGTTCATACGAGAACGTCCAGGAATCCAAAGCAAAAGCAATTTATTAAGGATATAGTATATCTGATCCGATCTGCATAGATCTGCATACATTTGTAACTTGTACCTTTACCGAATATAGTTTGATCTATGTCTTAAAGGTGACGCATAATAAAACCAGTAATAATTTAAATATTGAAGGTTGGTTTATTTGTTCTTTAATCGTGTTCAAATCAGTTTTTGCATAATAAACGGTTTCTACTCAATTAGTATGAACAGGTGTGTCAATATCGTAACAATATTTAATAGTCTTAAAATAGAAAGATCAAGATTTTATTACTTAATGTGAAATGTTGTCTACAGATATTGGAAATCTTTTTTTTGCAATGAAACGCTTATGATATTCTCCCAGATTGTTGTTCAGTTTTCATCCACATTTAAAAAATTCTAATTCAAAAATCTCTTGAAATCCGCCTTTTAGATTTTTTACATTACTAGTATGAATTAAAGTTAGTCACATATTTTGACATGGAACAAAATAATCATGAGAGTAGTTAGTCACCCAAATTTAAGAAGAAAGGA
The DNA here is from genome assembly GCA_910591675.1 of Galerucella calmariensis. Lineage (NCBI taxonomy): Eukaryota > Metazoa > Arthropoda > Insecta > Coleoptera > Chrysomelidae > Galerucella > Galerucella calmariensis. The sequence continues at coordinate 36,217 of CAJUYG010000224.1, read as the reverse complement.
AGAAGAAACTTAGGTTATGGTAACAGTGAGTGGTTTCATCTTGGTTTCAATTTTTCATTAGTTGGAGTCTAAGGTTTATACTTTTTATTCAAAACAAATACTTCAAATTCAAATCTGGAATCTGTTTTTTGTAGTTTTAGTTCAAAACAGCATCACTTTTGGTATTATAGAGAAAGGTTTGAGTCTAGATGGCGTCAAAGGTAGCTTCTATTTGATGAACTAATTGTTTCTGACACCTTAGATCATGAAATATATCTATTAATATGACATATACTAGGCTACATGTAAGAATAGGATAGAGTCGTTTTCAGCGTTGTTAAGTCCAACGTCTTTGCAACCACATGAAATAAGTTAAGTGCCGGACCTGCTGACAGGCTGACCTGCTGACAGGCTAGACAGGCCAATGTAAGAACTCTACTATTTTGGAGTAAGCATTGCACCAAGCTGCTTTCATTAATTTCAATTATCAATTTTATATGATATATTTGTGTTAATTCAATAATTTTATGATAATAACTTGACACTTACAGCATCCACTCTCTTGTTTTTCCTTGAATAGAGCGAGGCTTTCTCTCGTTTTAGTCAAATTTCAATCATTATTTTATTCCTATTTTTCTGAAAATCATTATTTTGCAAAGTAAACAATAATTCAAAACAACTTGAAATATAGCTCCCACAAGACTACCTACATTAGGTATAATTAATCATCTTGAATGCTAAATAGAATAAAGTTAATCTACTCGAAGAGGAGTATTTAAAGTTCCAAGTCAATCAAACCATTTACTCCTAAACAAACGCTATTATTTGTGTAAACTACTTTACTTTCTCATTTAACAAGCCATCACCTATTTAATTGAGGGTCATTTTGAACATAGCCTTGTCACGTGATACGTGAGCGTAGTTCCTAGTCCCCAATCAATTTTTTTTGAGATATTATCTTAACAAAAACTATTTCACTTCAGAATTTATAGTAAGGGCACTTAGTACACTTTTTCAGTATCTAACATCTCATTCTTAATCATGACCGGAATGAAGTGTTAAACTTAACAAAAATATGATGTTTTCCTAATGTTGGGAATCAATTATTCTCAATGTTTAACTCAAAATCAACTTTTGGATGATATAGTTCGCCATTTATGCTGTGACGTACCTACCCTAAAATAGAAGGTAGCATCATAAGGGTTGACATAGGACCAGAATTATATCGTCTTCTTTTTTAAAATACCAAAAACTGGATATCGGCTTGGCACCAGTGGGTCCGGCTGTAACCTTTATGCTTCACTCATAATGATTGGATCTCTATCACCTCCAATTTGTTGCCATGAACTCCTTTGAAAATCTGTATGATACGCCAATGCAAGCGTATTACGTTTAAGGGTATCGAGATGTCTGAAGCATTCCACAAGCTTGCTTTTCTTCCCTTTTTATTTATTTATTTATATGCTGTATAATCAGGCCTTAACCTTGTATGTTTTTTTCACTTGTTTCGATCTCTTGCTATATCTTTCCACTTCCCAATTTTTTTAGCGATGTCCACTAGTACTGCTTCCTTCCACTTTCTTATTGTTCGTTGTCTTCTTTCCTTCTGCTATTTCCTAGACGTCTGTTGTCTGCTCCATTGTTTTCAATAGTAACCTTTTTGAGCAGATTACATTAATAATTAACAACTCATTGTCCAGCTAATCCTTTTGTTTTTCTCCACCAGAGATTCATCTTCATATTTTTTCCATCCAGATTTCTAGTCCATTTCCATTCAGTGCTTCAGGTCTCATTATTTTCTGGTGAACTCTTTTATTTGCTGTTTTTGTGACTTGTTTCGATTTTAAAATTTTATGTAGCTCATCTTCAACTCCTATCTGTTTCTTTTATAATTACTTTATAATCACTTTGTAGGTACTTCCGGCATTTTATTTCCATGCCCCATTCTCTTACTACTATTTCCAGCTGTTCTCCTATTCTCTTCAACACTCCCTTTTTCCTTGCTTCCGTCGTCTGCATCGTCCAGACACTGTTGGCTTTTATTCAGTAAAGTATTCTGACGATTTATTTAACTTTTCCTCGTTATATTTCCAAGACTTCGTTAAATACCTTATTGGATAGAAGGTCCCTTTGTCCTCCCTTTTATTACATTGTATTGTAGTACTAATATTTTTCCATTCTAACTTCTAATCTCTAACCAGCCGAAAAAAAAATTACAAACAATCTAATCGCACGTTTATCAATTTTTTTTCAGAAACGAACTCATTATTTTTGTGACATTTGGCTGTACTAACAGATCTAGTAGGAAGTAAATTAATTTGTCTGTAGTGCCCGACGAATTTACGCGTACAAAGAAAGTGCGTGTATTACACTCGGTAGCGTGATTAAACCTGATAATATTACTTTTGTCATGCAGATATAATTAACGTAGAATATCAAATGACTACCAGATAAAAATTTGATGTTATTTCTACTGATAACATAAGCCAAGACGTAAAGAAGAGCTTTTCATGAAGTTCAAGTCAGCCAGTCAATGTTAATGTAATATAACTTATATTGAATAGTGTAGAGCCTTTATTTCATCCTTAAAAACATTCATATATTTATTATTCGCCACACTTCTATCATGTACAAAGATAAATAAGTGTCACAATTCCTACAAATTAACGTAATTAAATAGTGTAATTGATTATATTCACTGCAAGTGAATACAAAATAAATGTTACATAGTGTATACGAAAAACAACAGATTTCTATAGACTTGTCCAATCAATATAAACACGAGTGACGGTACAGTAATCTCTAGGGTCCAGTGCTTGACCAGCTGCGATTTGACAATACTATAAAAGAATGAAATTACAAACTTTGTCACTAAAAGCGCAATATTAACGTCACATACTAAAGGATTACGTATCGATAATGTCCCTGCAACGTACCAATGTATATAGGGTGTATCATTGGGTTTACTATAAGTATAGTTACGTATATTTCGGTTTAAATAATCTCCTTATTAGTTTATTATCGGAAGTAATTGCAAAAGTGCATCAAAATTACCGGTAATTTTGCATGTTGTCTAAAAACTGCATGAGTTCATTTTCATGTTTTAGAGAAAGAGCCCGACACCGAAGGTGGAGGAGTCTTTTAACAAAATATGAAAATGACCGAATGTTTTGACTTCACTTGTCAAACTGATTTTATTTTTAATTATCATGGATTCACAATGAGATTACCGTGGATACGTAAACAATGCAATTATCGCAGTGCTCTTTCGGTTTCAACAGTGCAGTTACCGCTGTATTTAATCGATAATTGCACTCTTCCCATCTAATTTCTTACACATGAGGAAAATATTCATCATAACAGCTTAGGCAATGATTTTATTGCAGCTGACATTTAAATTAGGTTTTATTTAACTATGACTTCAAGTAGCGTATGACCTTCAAAATGACAGTCCGGTGAATCAGCTGCTTTTTTGTGGTTGACAGCCAACCTTGAAATTTATTTTGACAAATGTCATAGCTGGTAACTGATTGCGTTCAGGCTATCGTTCTGGCAACTCTAAACCATTGAGTATGAGAAGCAGCTCTGTAAAAGATCACAAAATATTTATTTACGGGCAACAATAGGTATGAATTACTCCAACTTATTAAGAGAAGACATCAATGAAAAAAAGAGAAGCTGGACGAAGTACAGACTCCTGGCTGGAAAGACAACTGTCGATCTCTTTCGTACAGCAGTTTTAGGTGCCTATTCTGTAACTTGTCGTTATGCAACGACGTCGTTACGGTAACGATTATTATGTTAACGATAATTTTTCAGTGTTAGATTTTGTAATAGTGTCGTTACGTTAAAATTTAGGGACAAAACATTACGATAATATTGTCACAATTTTATAAAGGTTGGTATAATTTTTGACATCTGTAGCTGTTTTGTTAGGTTAGGAAAGGATTTGTGATTGACATTCACGTAACTTTTATTATGGAAAAGAATTAAGTTGAGAGTTGATCCATTAAGACAACAAGGTCACAAGATATAATGTATTTGGATGAATTGAGTACAAATGAAGCCTTCAGGGAAACAAATTGATCAGCTAACGTTAGATTGTGATGACCTATCTACACCCACAGATTTTTGATAACTCCCATGAGCTAAGAAGTGAATGGTTGTGAAAAACCTAACTATGGGAGGTGTTCTAGTATTACGACTACCATGATTCAAATAAGTCAACAAGTAACGGAATAATTCATAAGCAGCTTCACTGTTTACTCGATACATCTGCCGGAACACTTCCTCAGGCAACTCAAAGGGGTTAATTCGGTCTCTTAAGACACGAAAATTAGTCCTTCGTATCTGTCTACAAATATTACATGTGTATAGTTTAGATTATTTTTCAACCCTTATATAAATTTACCTTCTATTCAATTCATCCAAAACAATACGTAGCTGTTTATACATCTTAAATAAAATATGATCTTTGTATAAGGAACAATGTTTTTAAGATATTGGAAAAAAAACACAACAAACCTCTTAACCAAAGACTTGCTAACCCGATTACGACTGCTGCATAGCTGACGTTCGTCAACGACATAATATCAGACATTTTGTCGTTATTTCACAGCGGTCGTTACGATACTACTGAAGATATAAAGTCGTTCAGTAACGATAATCGTCCACAAACGACATCGTTACTAATTACAGAATAGGCCCCAGATGTAAATACATAGGTATTGCTCTTCTTGGTACTTGGTACTCGAGAAAGTTGCATGCAGCTTGGCGTTTTTTTTTCGTTGGGCGCATCTGTCGCATGAATTAGAACTAGCTCTATTTTCTAGCGAGAAGTCGCTGCGACTTGGTAACCTTTCTGGTGGATTTGGTCACACCAACCCAAAATTTCTATTAGCGCACCGCTCTGACATTGCTGTCACTGTCAATTAAGTTGGCAACACGTTACGTTTCCCCTATACCTGGATTAGTCGCAGCAACAAACTATCGATATGTTGATTCTACTTTTTCTTGTCCCAGCAACAAGTCGCTGCGATTTGTCGCTACGTGGAAAATGAATTTAATGGTTGCTCTCTCTCAAAGCTGCTATGTGGAAATCCACCTTAAGTCTTCACTGAATTTGATTTAACCGTTCAATTGCTTTTGAATAAAAAAATTATTGATAATGTTGTTCGAAAGTATAAGAATTGTAACCCTATATTCATATTTAATATGAAAATGGGGTACAGATGAATGAAACATTCCGGTTTTGTGTCTACTCCCATAGTAGATAAAAGCCGGAAAAAGAAGTGAATATTAATATATAAAACTGTCACTTTGAAGAATTGATGACTCCGGACCCTCTCAAAACAACATGCCCTCAAACAAAAAGTTGAATAGATAAAAATAAATTTCCAAACAATAAATATAATCAAAATTAGTTAAGATAGGTTAGTATACGAAACAAATGGTACCTGTTTATTCTTAGGGTTAATGTGCTCTTTAAAAACTGGTTGATGTAGTTAAATAAATCTATCTAATAATAATAATAATAAGTTTATTGCTTTTAAAACTATAGTTTACAGCAAGGGTAGCAACAAATAAAATAAATATAAATATATAAAAAGTAACAGAAATAGATAAGTGCTCCATGAGAATTAAGGAATACATATGCATTATCTACATATACATATATACAGAGATATAAAGATTGTAGTACCTTCTGATTGGATGATTACATCTGGGAACGTTCATTCATTAATTTTAAACGATCTTATTTCTATCTATATAATATACACTGTGTTATTTTTTATAAGATGCGACATAGGGATTTCTGTACAAAACTGTCAAACGCGAACTAACTTTTCTACCAAATAGCGTTTATAAAAAATAATAACAGATTTGGAAAGGTCGTTGAAAAATAACTTCGAAGGTTCTTTCAATTTTCTTAAATTTGCTCTGCTTTAATAAAAAAATGTATGACTATATTTAAAGTAGTAGGTACACCATTACCTATCATAACACTTTCGAATTCTGAAAACACCATAGCGGGGAATCGAACCGCGACACTTTAACACGTTTAACTTTCCCGTGCTTCTACCCGTCTTGCTGCTTACTCTTACGCTGTTGAAAGTATTCGAGTTTTTCAAACATAACTATCCATTTTTTTGATTAAACTACAGCGAATTTAAGAAAATTGAGAGTTGAACTTATTTTTCAACGACCTCTCCAAATCTGTTAATTTTTAAATCATTTCTTATGACAGCTATCTGGTGAAAAATTAGCTGGAGTTTGACAGTTTTGTACAGGAGTCTCTATGTCGCATCTAAAGGTCATTTTAGACTAGACAATTTCTTGTGCAATATTTAGTTCAAGTCTTGAAACAATTCAAATTGTTAAGTCTAATAGTGAAAATTGTATCAAAAATTGTCTACCCTGTCAAATAGAACAGGTTCTATTTTCTCAACAATTCGATTTATTGTATTTCACGATGGACATGTTCTATGAAAATGTCGTAAGAATGTCAATAATCTTGATAATTTGTATATGATTTGTATGTATTAAAGTAGTTGAAAAATATGTCTTGGAATAAACTAGAGATTGAAAAGTTAATTGAGGAAATCCCAAAACCTTCTTGTTTGTACAATGTAAGCCGTAGAATCTGTTGTGGCAAAGTTAGGCATCATTAGACCGTTTCATTAACCACTTATTTTGCCAAATCTCATTCTCCTCTGTTTTAAAATTAATAGATATTCGCTTAGTGACATGATCTGCTGTGAAAATCAATAAATATTTCAAATTTTCCGGTTCCATAACTAACGATATTTTTAAATTTGAAAAGTTTATATTTATTTTATCATCAAATCAGATCACTGCGCAGAATCTTGAACTAAATATTATTCAATAAATTGGAATAGTCTAAAACAGCTTAAAACAGTTGTCAAATATTTCACACAAGAAATCTATTCCAAATATTGTTCCAAAACTTAGACTAATAATTGCACGAAAAATTGTTACACTGTAACATAAAGTGAAATGACTAAAACTTATGTTACTCAGCTCATTGAAGAATTGGTATAGAAACGTTTTACAGTAGACTTTCTTCGTACAAACATTTTTCTTTAATCTTTAACGTTTATAAATTAAATATTCAATTTGTTACTTGTTACTGGCCTCAGCATATTTTATTCAATTACATTTTTCTTTTTTTGTTAATGTTCTGAACATTCGTTGGAAACGTGGGTAGTGAAAAAAAAAAATTATTTAAATGAAGTTATTTGCAAATTCAAGATTGTATCGCATTTCAAACGATATATCAGATAACGAAAGCACTGGCGTTTTTGTTACATTTTTCGCCAGTCAGTTTTGAATATGTCAACATGAACTGTCATTTCATGTTAATTGCATTACATGCACTTTACATTTCCATTCTTATCAGTGACATTTGATATTTCGGGTCAATAATTTTATTTAATTTCTAAAGTATAAAAGCTTTGTGACTTTGTTAATTATAATTTTCAGTTTTTACTAAAAAATAACTAATAAAGCTTCTTAGAACACTGTACGAAACAAAAATCAAAGTCTAAAAATGTCGGTCTCTCGGGTGGGAGTTCATTGTAGTCAGAGCTGCAAGTCTGGGGAGACATTCATTAATCTACTGTGACAGCTCAGTGTTAACTACACGCTACATCGGTAATTACTGATGACGGACCTCAACATGACACGGCTGGTTGTTGTGCTCAAAACATATTTCTCATCTTCTCCATATACCTTTATTATTTATTTAATAATGCGACTAATTGTTTGATTCCCCTTTGCTCGACGTTTTTAGGACGATTTTATCACTTGTTATTGGATTAGTTGTTTTGGTATGGAAGAAACTGATAAAAATAATCTTGATTAGACTCCAAATGTCCAAATATAATCTTACTCACAGGAACAGGCTTTTTTTATATCTGCGTGCTGATGAAAAGTGTCTACATTTCAAATTTTTAAATATTTTACTAGGTTAGGTTATGTTTGTGCTAATAATCTTAAATTTGACTCGCAAAATTGCAGTCTACACCTATTCATATTTCACCAAGATTAGAGCCTAGGTGGAGCAGGAACAGAGTATTTACTCTGCTGTTACATCATCTCCCAGACAAAGACTGCACATCGAATCTTCTGACGGTCCAAGTTCTATCGTATGATGACTCCGACATCAACATAATGACTACGTAGGTCATGCCCACTAATAGTTTGCCCAAGCAAGAAATTCATGGAAGAAACCATCAGGAAAAGTAGCGAGAGAACTGTTCTTGATGAGCAGGAACAAACTACGCACCATAACGGGCTTCTTACGGAACACTTTCCCACAAAGGAGTACCTTAACAAAATAACGGAAAACATGCAGAAGATACTCCAGAAGACTTCTACAACCAACCAGCAAAGAACCTGTATGAGCTAATACAGGAAACGGATTGGCTAAATATTCTGTAGTCAGAACACTGGAAGGATCCACAATAAGCCCAGGAGGCTGAGGTGGTGCCAGCGAAGGGACGGCTCCTTAAAAAAATAGATTAACACATAAAAACCTTCTTCGGAGGATATACGCTTTTGAATGAACCAATCCTGGTAAATGAAGCCAGGAGTCTGAAACTTTTGCCATCCAGAAATTTATTTGTCCAATTGCATGTTTTGATGAGATAAAATCAGCTGTGGCATTCTCGCTTGCAATTCAGTCTGCGTTTTCACATGTGGAGTGGGAAGCTCTCTAGATTTATCTGTTCATTGACGACTTCATATTGTGGGTATTTTGAGTGTCTTATAATTTTTTATTTTTCAAGGAAGTCTAGTTCTTGTTTCTTATTACAAATACTGGTCTAGCCAAACTATTAAGCATCAGGTGGGCATCAAATCAAAAAATTCTGACGATGATATGACAATATCGAAATAATTATTAATAAATACCTTTTTTCTTCTTTGAATAGTGAAATTAATTGGAATTAAGAATAATATGATTGAATTTCATAAAGTAAGGGTCCAAACAGTATATTAATACCTATGCTTGCTACTACCAGTTTTGTTTTCAGCTAATGGTTTAGGAAATCGTTATACAATAATACTTCATACATTAACCAATGATATTAAAAAAGTGATAGCAATAACATGAAGTTGTTGTTGTTTGACAACTACATTTATCCTATTAAATGCAATTATTGGAGAGTTTTCCTTGCGTAAAGTAAACTTTAGAAAAAGGAGCATTAGTTTCAACTTCTCAGGTTTTAAATTTCACTTTTTTAATTCCTTTAATGGATAACTTTTCCTTGAAATTACTTAAATGGATTTAGAAAATTCCGTAAAACTTTGCTACTTTTCCCAACTATACCAACTTGAAGTTAATAAGATGAATTAGGTAACAATTGAATTAGAACGGACGTAAAATGGACTTTACGTGGTAATTTCATTGAGTTAATCTGTCTTCGTTGACTCTGTTTGTTGTATGAGGGTCTTTTAAATATTACATTAAACGTTTGTTCATTTTATTTCCATATTTTTGAATATCTACTAATCAATTGTATTTGTTTTCCAGCAACTAAGCTTCCGACTTCTTCCATTACCGACTACCAAAATGCCTCCACAAACAATATTACTTTAGACGTCCAAAATCCAGCTTCAAGAAGCTCGTGTCTAGGTTCAAATGCTTCCAGTCTTCTCAACCTCAACTGTTTAAATACAGGTAGGACGAACTTCACCAACAAACAACTAACAGAATTAGAAAAAGAATTTCACTTCAACAAATATCTTACAAGAGCAAGAAGGATAGAAATCGCTTCGGCTCTGCAATTAAACGAGACTCAAGTGAAAATTTGGTTTCAAAATAGAAGAATGAAACAGAAGAAGAGGATGAAAGAGGGGTTAATACCTCCGGAACCTGCTGTTAATGCTGGAAGTAACAGTAATTCACCCTCGTCTGTAGTTGTTTTACAAAATGAGTCTATTGCTGAAAGCAATGAAAATAGTCGAGAATCAAACTGATTTGATAGTATGTGTGGGGTTAAAGAATTGCAATTTTTAATTTAGAAATTACAAATAATTAAAAGCCTATTTATATTCGAAGTTTCTAATCTGTCTGAAGAGTAGATATCTTGTTTAAATTTGACACAAAAATTAATTATTTACATTTCTTTGGTTCCGTATAAAGATTCGGCAAATAATTATCTTCCGTACAGCCATTCTGTGAGTGAAAAAGAGAAATCTATACAACAACAGAGAGACAATCTCGTATTCCCCTCTACGGAGAGTGTATCAGAACTCAGTAAAATAATCATGTTGCTTGCAACGCATCTTTGAAAGAACATTTAGTAGAAAAAAGTAGGAATAATGTAATAATAATGTAATAGTTTTTTGGAAAGGAAAAAAGATATATAACAAAGAATACCTATCAACTAAACCTCTTATGAACTTGGAATATATAAATAATTTTTCATCATTTTATAATCTTAATATAAAAGCAAGATAAATTGTTGATACCAGATTGACGTTAATACTGATGCATATCTATTCTTGTTTGAATCTTTATACAGGAGTCATGAAAGAAATAATTATCTAGTGGAAATCTAGGTGCACTTGAACTTAACTTTTACGCCAAAATACAAACGTCAAAACAGTATAAAGAGCTACGTTGTTTTGGCACAGGTAAAAAACAAAACAATAGCTTTTATCGTTTGTAGTTTGCAATATCGGGTAAACCATAAAATGGTAATTAGGCCAGCTTTTTTCCGACTACCTTAATACAAAAAACCTTCTCCATTTCTATCCATTATCTACAATTCTAATAATTAAATTGCTTAACTCCACTAAGATATATTATTCAGTCGAAGAATGAAATAAGTCCTTATTGGCCAATCCTCCTCTGCCAATACAACATTCTCAGTAATTGCAAGCCTGGTAAGCTCAAAAAAAGTTGAGATAGAACAAAATACTGTAAAATAACCCAATAAATGTATTATCCAGCATCAAAAACAATGCCCCCCCTAAATTACAGTTTTAAGAACCAGAAAATGAGAAAGTAGCCTAAGTAAATATACACACATTATCAACTTAACAAACATCTTCATTTACATCTATATGTCAAGGCTGTAGAGCATTGCTCGAGTCTATGATCCGTAGCCGACGAGCACCAGCCATGCTAAGGGAAGTCCTTCTTGAAGACGTTATCGGCTTAGTTAAAACCATAGGCTGAGAGGGATGCACCAAGGGCTCACTCAATAAGGCCTACTCTCCCAACTTGACTTCTAGCTTTGCTCTCCCAACTCAATAGGAGAATAAATTGGTAGTCTTCATTTATCTGGTGTGTATTAGCCATAGTCAATTCTATTCAAGAGCCATGAGACCTTTGAAACAACTCAGCAATGATTTTTCGATAGATACACTGAAACTAGAGTACTCGTTGTTAAACTGTGGAAGAGTTCAGATCAAACTTCAGAAAAATGAGGGTCTGTAACTAAATCATTAGATTCAACTTAACGAATTGAATGCGGTTCATTTTTATTCACATCAGCAAAATCTTGTGGCGGATTCTGATCCGATGTCTCATCATTTATTTAGATATTTCTATGTAATAGAATTTTGCATTCTTCTTTTAAAGTTATCTTAAATGGCTATTAGTTATATTGTTTGTTAAAAAATTGAAAATTGCAATTCGAGTCCATTTAAATAAATCGTATTTATCGCCAAAGAGATTTTTTTTTAATAAAAAAACCTATGAACTAAATAATTATTGTTTAGAGGGTTGTAGGATATTAAAATAAGATGCTTTCCATGTATTATTTGTAGTAGTCTTGAAATGTACATTAGATATTGTAAATAAAACATATGTAATTTATTGATAATACCGACATTTTGAAAAATAAATAACGCAAATTGGTAATTTAACCAAAACTACCTCTTTTAAGTACGTGTACAAGGAAGTTACATACTTGATTTTTGATTGTGTGACAGATTACATAGTAAAATAAATATACTAATTCAAATTACAAATTTCTTTTTGTTTCCTTTGACTGGGTATGTTATAGCTAAGTATATTCAACTCAACAGACCACAAACCGCTTGCAAAGCGATAACCATTTCTGTGCAGTTTCTGTAGTTTTTTTTGGGTGGAGTTACATCCCAGTTATAAAACAACTGGCTTTTTTAACATTAACGAAAATGTTGAGTGTAATAATTAGTATATTACCCACTCTCACCATGCCTTGGGAGCACTAGAAAAGCAAGGATGAGGTTATTCAGGATGCAAAACAATCTGTGCAGCAAAAAACTCAGGACATAATATTGAAGACATCGCAAGTGAAGCCATCTTACATTATAAACAAACCAACAAAGAAAATGAGGTTATATGGTTTAAAAAAACGCTTTTTGTATATTATATATTATAATTCGAAAATGTACATTGTATATTGTGGATGAAATATGTATTTAATTTAACTAATACTTCCACCGAAACTATTTAATAGTATATTATTAAACGAGCAATTTATGATAGCCATAATTCACGATGGGTGACGTTTGCGTCACGAGCCGCAGGCGAGGGGCGCAAGTCACCCAAGTGAATTATGGCCATAAATTGCGAGTAGAATACTATACTTTGTCCACGACACTTAATTTATTTATTAATAAATAAAAGTCAGTAGCGATTTGGCATATTACTAACCTCAAAATGTTGTGGCATCTACTTCAAATAATTTGACATATATAGAGATGGGCGATACTGTAGAAAGTATCAATACAACGTACCGTTATAAATATATTGTTTTAAAATACTTAATATTAGAAAATATCGTTATGAAAAGTATCAATACTAAAAATTACAATATTTTATAGATACGATATATGTCGGAAACAAATTTCCTGAACAAAATACACAGATTTAATAGTTTATTTCATATTGTACCCCCATCTCTAGTCGGGAATTATGAACCATAATACACTACAGTGTATTATGAACCATAATTCACGACCATTGATATATGGGTACCATATACCTTTAGTTAGGAGGTAAAATATTGACTTATTATTAGGTGGTCGTGGACAAAAATATTAAAATGCATTCGACTAATTTTATTGTTCCTTTTCCAATCTTCTTTGCTGTTAAATTCGTAAAAGTTACAGTACTAGTGCCATGAATATTATCACAATACAATTTTTATAGTTAAATCTAAATCTATTTTTATTAAAAGGGTGAATCACAAAGCCAATCATAGAGCGCGATACATTTTGTTACTCTTTTTAGTTCACACACTTCCAAACTATAATTTTCCTTCTCTGTCAGTTATTTTTTCATAGACATTCATACTTACGTTTTTTATTTTGGTTTCTTGTTTTAATCTATTTGATTTCCCATATTTACTTCATCTCCACGATACTGGATTTATTCAGATATTGTTACCGCAACCTGTGTATAATAAAATATGGCATGTATTGATGTATGTTTGTTAAGCAAATTATATTATCCAATGTGCGGTGGTAAAAGTATTGTATAACCTAATGATTACTTGCTTTTGTAGTAGGGGTTAAACTTTTAAAAATATTATTGTAAATCATATTTTTCCTTCTACCTAACAAAGAAATATCATCCATCTTTTTATAGGTTTGATAGGTTAGTAGCTATTCACAAAAGGCAGTATTCTTAAAAATATTCTTCAAGTTCTAATGAGTAGAAGAGAAATATATATTATTTTAAACATTTTTAACAAACAACTCGAAAAATGGCAGATATTCACAAAGGCAGCAATAAATCAAATATGTTATAATTATTTGTCATTACATCTACACTACAGGCATACAACTTCACATCAGTTTAGCTACATTTGTTTTACAAATGGGGTGTTATTAATTTCTTAAACCAAATATTTCAGGAGAAAACTTCCAGTTAAGAATTCCTAAATGTTTGCAACTTTCACTACAGATATGTCACAAATTCAAAGATGAAGTTAGCCACTCTCTGATTTAGATTTGAAGTTTCAAAAATTGTGAATAAATATATATATGAGTGTTTTGGTTTTGTTCGAACTTGGCGTTTCAATATTATTAGAAAATTGTGTTGAACACCCCATTCAGATTAATTCCTAAATTCTTTGTTTCTGTGCATTACCACAAATTGAGAACAAACTGATGCAAAATGCAAAAACAGAAGAAACGACGTTAACCACCAAGTGAAATAAATGGTAACTAAATGAGAATCAATTTAACAGACTAAGATGAACACGATTATGACTAATATCTATTACAGCTATTGGGCTTAAGAATCGTTTATCTTTGTTCATCCATCCTCTAAAGACTGTATTTACTTTGCCTTACCACTTAAGTGGATTTTTCACTTCACCATATATGCTGGTGCTGTGTGTTCTGTGCTGGTGCTTATCAGGCAACCCATTATACCGAAATGTAAGCTATGCGGCAAACTGCCAAGGGGTCAAGTTATGTGTAATCGAAAGGAATAAACAAAACTACGATTTTTAAACTCAACAACTGAGTTGAATAACTTAAATTATATTTAGTATTAGGAGTAATATTACAATAATGACAGTTTCTCGTTTTTCATGTTGTACAAATGCTACATTGATCCTATTTAAAAAATATGTTTCTACACAAAATAGTTTGAAAAGAGAGGGGATTGCAGGGAATGGAATGGCAGACCAGCTAGCTAAAAAAGGCTATAAAGTAGGCTTCACAGGTCCGGAAACGTTTTGTGGAATCACAAAGGATCACATAAGAGGGGAAGTCGGGAAGTGGCTAGTTAAGGTACACCAACTCAAATAGAGGCTGACACAAGGACACCTCCATACTAAGAGTCTACTGAATAAGTTAGACAAGAAATTCTCGTCCAGGCTGTTGAAAATGGATAAGAGAAATTTGAAGACAGTTACAGACCTGGTGACTGGACACTGTACCCTGAGGAAGCATCTGAACAGGATGGGCAAAGTTAGTGAACCTTTGTGCAGAAAATGTGAACTCTACGATGAAACACATAACACATAAACTGGTGGCCTATATAGAAGACACGAAGCTTCTGGAATGGAAGTCGAGGCCCATGCATTCCAAATCCTATGGTCGGTAAAAAGGCAACTGAATATATATATATATAAAATAATAACTATGGAATAAAAGGAGGCTTGTTACTTAACCAATAGGAAATAAGAAAGGTTTCGGTGATTTTTGTTTTATACCTCTACGATTATGAGATCTTAATATCACTATTTCAATTTCTGAATTATAAATTACATCAATTCTCTCGTTACTTTTTATTTTATGTCATACTAGTTCATTATTGTGTTTTTATTGCTTAGTTACCAACTATCCAATGTCGTACTTTATGCCCGTGCGGGCATAAAGAGAAATAATTTTTTGTTCAACTTATTCAATAACCATGTCGTAAGCTCATTTAGACTTTTTTGGCAACAGATTTACAGTTGCTTTCTTTGCTTTTTCAATAATTTCGTCAGGAATTCCGAAATCTTCGTTCATTTTGACTTCTAACTTTGACACATAAAATTTATTGTGATATTAGGGCAATCCAGTTTACGTGACCTAATATGGCCGTGCAGGGCAAACAATTTAAACAGATAGTTTAGTTTTGTATTGTTTATTCAGTCATAAACAGTGCTGAAGACTTTTTAGTCGAATTTATTAGTATATTTTGCTTCAATTCAGTATATTTTATTAGTGTTTAGTATATTGTTCATTTGATTAGTATTTTTTATTTAGAATATATCACTTTTCTTAGTTTTTATAAATATTTTTATTGAACAAAACTGAACACAATGCCTGTTACATACAGTCTGATATTTGATTTTTGATTCTGGTAAATCATCTCTATTGATTGCTGCTAACCACATTTCTCTACGCTTCTTACTTAATTCATTCTTGTGCACCAAAAATGTGTTCTTTAAAACAGCTGGGACCTTAAAAAAGCTTACTTGGTCTCGGTTTGAACGGCTCCCACAACCGACTACAATACAAGTTGTTGGCATTTTGAAGTAGGTGTTTCACTCCTGAAATCCGTAAGAATAAAAGTTAAATACTGCAAGTGATATCTTCCAATTCAAGCAAGTTGAATTTTAATGCCAGCAATTTGATAAAAGTTTCACTTTCATTATAATATTGTATATGTTTTAGTTAGTGTGTACTTACCCGTAAATATTATATAATAATTATTGATAGTCTAAAAACCACTAACAAAAATATAATGTTCTTATATACGTACACGAACAAAAGTTGGTCCTAAATTGATATACCCAGCTTAAAAGTTTTATAAAACTGAACTTTTTATTGTATATTATTAGTATAGAGACACCAAAGCAAAATAAAAGCACCTTTCTCCAAAATAAACACTTATGTATACCAAAATCCACGGTCTACAATGTATTGAATCACATTTGTTTGCCATATTGAATTTTATTTGACAGGTCACTGGATTGCCTAATTATGACATTTACATTTGTCAACATTCATCCTATTAATTCAAACCGGATTTTTTAAAACACTGATTTGTATTGAGATTGGATTGCAATAACGAACTAGTATGACATAAAAGTTTGTATGTACCGCGGGGATAAACAGATGTGTATACCCTCGGGCGACTTACAAACCCTCGGGCCAGAGGCCCTCGGCTTCGTAAGACGTCGCCCTCAGGGTATAAACATCTATTTATATCC
Organism: Galerucella calmariensis; assembly: GCA_910591675.1. Lineage (NCBI taxonomy): Eukaryota > Metazoa > Arthropoda > Insecta > Coleoptera > Chrysomelidae > Galerucella > Galerucella calmariensis. The sequence goes on along the minus strand of CAJUYG010000224.1, from coordinate 19,559 downwards.
TTGGAACATAAATAACTAATATACTCTATTCAGTATAATTAATTAACAAATTAATGAAATTGAAGTAATGGTATACATTGAAATGCAACGGTGACTTTATATAAACTCCGATATTAAAAACATTATTAAAACCAAACTGAGAACTGACAAATGTGTCGTTGCCTTACTCCAACCACATTCAATATCTGTCTTCAGTACTTCAATAACTGAATTGTTATTTTTATTATCGCAGAGGGATGTACGGAGATCATCATCAGCGTGTCTGCATGTGTATTTAGGATCACTAAAAGACGAAGAATGTGCTGGACTGTTTCCGCATAAGTATTGACGACGTTTTCTCATCCAAACCTCAATCCATCTGAAAGTTTGAGAATGTTTATTCACTGTACAAAGACAAAATGGGAATGCCTTATTTGTTACGATCTTAGCTAAGTACTCAATGAAAGCCCAGGTGTTTTTTTCTAGATACCTTCTTGTTATAGTCTAAAGCCAGGCCACACATGAAGGAAACTAAAAACGAGAAATATGAAATCTGGAACATGAAATATGAAATACGAAACAGAAAGTTTGCTTCATCGATGCACAAACCAGAATCAAATTAAATTATTTTGTTTTAGTTAGCAATGGACATAGATGATAGTTTGGACGCAGTAGTAGGGGTTGTAACCACATTATTATTTTCAAAACACAAAAATAATTCAAAACGAAAGAAACGACGTTACTGGGTACAACCGTATAACCATATAAATGTTAAACATGGTTCTTATACAGTGCTATTTAAAAGTCCCCTCCCCCCACGTATGTTTTGAACGGCTACACTTACATTAATAAAATTTGGAGGGCGAAAATAAAGTGTTGTAAACCTCTCTACGAATGGTAACAGGTGGCGTAATAGTAATAGATGACGTCACAGTGCCACTCTGGCCAATAATTTTAAATAGGACCTTATGGCAAGTGATATCTCGTTTGAAAGGCATTGACATTGGCTATACATAGCCATATTAATTTTGTTTGGGTTTAAACCAATTTTGACGGATAAATCAAATAAATACCAAAATTATTATTTCACATTTAAATATTGAAGATTTTTCAGACCGCCTTTGGTGAGTTGTCAAAAAAATTTAATTTCAATTTAATAGTATTTGTTGCTTTGCAAAGTTTTTCTAAATAGCTTAAATATTTAATTTTATTATTGTTTTACGAGACGTTTAAGAGTTTACATAGGCAAAATGGTACGTACTCAAGCCGACAAAGTAGCAGCTATCCTAATAATTGGTGAATCTAGAAAGAATATCCATGAAGCGGAACGTTTATTTAATGAGAGATACCCAGATCGCCCTATCTGGAGAACTTATTTGAGGGAGCTTCTTCACAAGTTTGAAGCAACAGGTAGTGTTCAAGATGCCAAACGATCTGGTCGACCAACATTTAGTGATGATAAAAAAATTGATATAGTTGCTGAAATGGTAGTAAACCCTACTTCCTCTTCAACTAAAGTTGCGTCGATATGTAAAGTAAGTAAAAGTACAGTACAGAGAGTGAGGAAAATTGTGCACCACCTTTCGGATGACGACCCCGACAGAAGACTCGAATTCTGTGAATGTATGATAAATAAAATTAGTCAAAACCCACATTACACAAAAACAATTTGTTTTAGTGACGAAAGTACTTTTTGCTTCAATGGAAATGTGAATACACCAAATGTAAGGTATTGTAGTGACACAAATTCTAACACCTTCCGTGAACAACATACCCAATTTCCAGAAAAAGTAAATGTTTGGGCAGGTATTTTGGGAAACCACATAGTTGGTCCTGTCTTCCTAAATTCAAATTTAAGCGGTGTATCTGGAGATGTTACAAAATGCAATTGAGCCGTTAATTCTTGAAATTCTGGAAAATAATCCAGAAATAACATTTCAACAAGATGGTGCTCCTGCGCATTATTATGGTGCAGTAAGACGTTACCTGGATGAAGAATATCGAGGTAGATGGATCGGTCGACGAGGTCCTATAGAATGGCCACCTCGGTAACCAGATCTGATGCTATTAGATTTTTTCTATGGGGGTACTTGAAATCCAAGGTTTATACTACGGCTTCAGATAGCATTGGCGTTTTGAAAGAAAGAGAATTATTGAAGAATGCAATGCAATTTCAGCTGACACATTCGAACGAGTACGACAAGAGTTTACTAATAGGATGTACCTATTACTGTCAGGAAGTAGACGGATCACATTACGAACACTTGAGGTAAGAATCCATTGTTGATATTTGATTAATTAAATTTGAAAAAATAATTTCAATAATTTTGGTATTTATTTAATTTATCCGTCAAAATTAGTTTAAACCCAAACAAAATTAATATGGCTATGTAGCCAATGTCAATGCCTTTCAAACGAGATATCACTTGCCATAAGGTCCTATTCAAAATTATTGGCCAGAGTGGCACTGTGACGTCATCTATTACTATTACGTCACCTGTAACCATTCGTAGAGAAGTTTACAACACTTTATTTTCACCCTCCAAATTTTTTTTAATGTAAGTGTAGCCGTTCAAAAGATACGAGGGGGGAGGAGACTTTTGAATAGCACTGTATAGTGTCGAAAGAATTGGCTGAGCATCCGGACAAATTTCAGTCTTTTTATTGCATGCCTTTACACACATTTAGTAGATTAGTTTCCATTGTCAAGCCTCACATAATCAAATCCTTCGTCTTTCACTCTTGAAACTGATCAAATATTGCCTGCAACCCGAAATAACGAGCAACAGAATCGAAAATATAAATTAGAACCTATTTCATGTACCTAAACACGTTTCTACAGGATTTGTTTCGCTAAGACGTCACATGAAACACATTTCGCTGATGCTCGTTCTCTCATTTCGGTAATGTGTACTTATTTTATGAAACGTGTTTCATGTTTCTTGTTTCACATTTCAAGTTTCATGTTTCCTTGATGTGTATGGCCGGCCTTAGGAAAGCCATAAATTCTAGATTATGTGATCACCATTATATCCAGTATTAGTTTTGGTTAAACTTACCCCAAATCACAATCACACGTCCATTTATTTCCGGTAATGTCCAAGTCTACTAAGAAAGGTTTTTGATACAAATTAGGCATATGGCCTTTCGAAGGATTCATTAAATTTTTGAGGGCTAGATTGTGTCTGACGTCAACTGTTAAATTTCTCACTCTCTTTATGTTATCGAACATAGTAGATGGCAGTTTCATGATACTGGTATTGTGAACGCCAAAATGTAAAACTGGGTTTCTTACTCCCTAAAAAATAAAACAGAATGGTACCTATAACTTAGATAAAACAAAACAAAACTGTTAAGAGGAAGCACTGAAGCAGATCTTACATTTAAAACGTTTACTCCCAGTCTTTTGAGGCCACTACCAGTGAAAGTGATATTTCTAAGCTTTAACGGCCAGTCACCAGTCATTTGTCTTTCTAAATTGTCTTCTGTTGGAGAATCGACCTATAAAATCATCATTTTACTATAAAAACAAAATTTTAATATCTTCGGTACTGTAAAAAGGAGTTCTTACATGTATTTCTAGATTCCTCAGACCAGTATTGTACTGAAGTAAAGTTGGGATGTTGAAATTCTTAAGATTTGGAAAATAATCCATTTTTAGTGTTTGAAGTGAATACATTTTACAAAATACTCCGTTCTGAAAAAGAAAATGTATCTTATAGATAGATAGATAGATATTTATTTCGTACTAGTGTCAAGATAAATTTTTAGAAACAGATAAATACATTGTATGGTACATGTCAAAAGCTCTCTGTAAAAATGTAATATAAGATATACTTAAATTTTTTTTTAAACTGATAAAAACAGTTAAAATCCACAATGTTAAACGTTCTCACATGTTGTACAATGTTAATATGCACTGAGCTATATTTAAAATAGTAACAAACATACAAATGTATAACACATAAACAAATATAAAAAGATATGAGTGGAACATTGAATCAAAAATTCAAAAATGTATTGCTATTTATATCGTCTATACCATTGATTCCCAAAGTGGTCTAGGTGGACCCCCAGGGGTCTACGGGAGCCCGACAGGGGTCTACGGGAGCCCGACAGGGGTCTACGCTTGCGTGGAAAAAAAATGGGGGTCCACAACTCGATAACGGGGGTCTATAAAAATGTATTAGGTGACCCGACTTGACTTCTCCTATGAATATAGGGAGACAATAATATAGGCAGACAATATTATAAGAAGCTTGACTTCTCCTATGAATATAGGAAGACAATATTATAAGAAGCTCAGCAATTGTTTTTGTGAGAACTTGAATATTCCATATCCAGAAAGAGCGTGTCAAGACTCGCCGATGCCGCGCCTCCCGCCCGCCTAGTTAAAGTCGTGTCTGAACTTGCATGAACTTGTTGGATTTTTCTCTAATATAAATACGAATGCGAATGATAAACATTACTCAGTTGTTTCCGGAATTTCAAAAAAGAAAATGTACCTATATAAGTGTTCACCAGTGACGGAAGTAGTTTTCAGTCTTTTGAAAATTAAATTGAATTGATATTATTGCTTGCCAGTGTTGGAAAAGTAAGTACCTACCTATCTATTTGTTAGCAATTTGTATCTGCGGGAAAAAGAAACCCACAAACAGTAGGTTCTGAACCATTCCAAGAATAAAGATTTCATAGGTCAAGGAAAATTATAAGAGTATTTTTTTACGCGCTTATTTGCACAATTGTGCGAAGAAAATGATGAGGACTTCCAACGATTGCTACTACATACCGAAGTAAGCTGGTTGTCGAAAGGTGCATGTCTATCAAAATTTTATTTGCTTTTCGACTCTGCTTTAGAGTTTCTGAACACTAAAGATCCTGTTTTAAAAGAAAACCCCATGAATTTCAAAGCAGACATTGCGTATTTGACAGATTTGTTCAAAAAATTCAATGACCTCAACCTACAGTTACAAGGGGACAGCCTCAATTTGATAAAAACAAAGAGTGAAATTTCAGCTTTTCTTGGAAAACTGAAACTTATGAAGCAAAATATTGGTCGACGTGAATTTTCCCAGTTTCCAAATTTATCGCAGGTAGAATGCATCGACGAAGATATTCAGACGTATGTTCAACATTTGATTGCCCTGTATGATGATTTTAAAATCAGATTTGAAGACATTCTGTCGATGGATATACCACCATGGATTCATATGATGAAACTGAAGTGGAAAATGTGGTACTGCAAGAAGAGCTACTCGAGCTTAGCACTAATGAGGAGCTCAAAGTAGCATTCAAAAGAGGGTATCAATCATTTTGGCTGCAGGCACAAATACCTGAAAAATATCCAGGACTGTGGGGAATTGTGCAAAAATTTCTCATAGCGTTTCCTTCGTCATATCTTGTCGAACGCAGTTTTAGTGCCGTAACAAACTTGTTGACAAAAAGACGGAGCAGATTAAATATTACAGATCGAGGAGATTTACGGTTATATTTAACTAAACTCAAGCCAAATATTGATAATTTGCTGTCAATTAACCAAGTACATCCCTCCCATTAAAAGTTATAATAACAATATAATTAAAAGTGTAGTAATTTTTGTGTTTGAATAAATAGCTACAAAACAAGAAAATATTTATTTTTACTTTTTACCACTCCCAAGTGGGAGCTTATTGGTTTCTTGTAGGTACTGTGAGTCAATCTTAGAATACAAAAAAGTAAACTAGGAATCCAACTGTTGGATGAAGACGCTTTATAGACTGGCCTTGAAACTTAGCTTAAATGACAATACTCACAGCATAATCAAAGCAATATAAATTCTCACCTTTTTTTCGAAAACTTTTAACTCATAGTTGATTGAAAAATAGCCACAACACAGATTTACATAGACATATACTTTTTTCTGGTTTTGGAAGTAAGTTAGTAAATGTAATAGCTGCAGGGGGTCTACCAGATCCAGCAAAATGTTTAAAGTGGTCTATGAGAAAAAAAAGTATGGGAACCTCTGGTCTATACTATATGGTTCCGCTGTTATGAGAAGTGTCTTTTCAAATTTATGTATGGAAGTAATATTCCGTAGTTCTTTAGGTAGTGGGTTAAACGTTAACAAACATCTATATAAGCAACCTTTTTCAAGTATAATGATGTTTTATGGATAGGTATCGGAAAATATGTTTCTGTCTCGTATGATACTCATGTGTAATTGTATAATCTGGAAAATATTTCCTATACCCATAACAAAGACACTCATATATGTATATACCAGTATATAAATTTAAAGATTTAAAATATCCCCTACAGCTTTCATGTAGTCTTAAGCCAGCCAAAATTCTAACTGTCCTTTTCTGTAATACAAAGACAGTTTGACTGTGTGAACCACCCCTAAAAACAATTCCATATGTCAAAGATGAATATAAATTCCCATAATATGCTGTTATTAATTTATCTTTGCTAACTACTTTTTTTATTTCCTTTAAAGAACACCAATTTCTACTTAATCTAGTTTCATCCAGTTCATGTGTTCATCTATTGTGACCCCTAGAAACTTAATTTCTGACGAAAATGTAGTTACATTATTGTTAATCTCAATATTATTAGGAAACATAATTCCATTACGACTGTGTTTAAATAGAATGCATTGTGTCTTTTTGTTATTCATGATTAAAGAGTTCTTCAAACCTTCTGTATATTCCTTGTGGTGTATTTATTATTCTTTTTGTTAATTATTTCGAAAAATTAAACCACACGTGACGTCACAAACAATTTTGGCAACAGCCCTGTGGTGAAATAATAAACAAAGTGTTCAGAACACGTGGTACTTAATAGTGAGGTTATGCTGATTTATAATGATAGATCGTGTTTGAGTTTGGTTGGTTTTGCTTAATTGTTTTTTTAAAGTTATTCAAATTGTTGAGCTCCCATATTTAATAATATTTATATAACGTAGGTTAATACTTGTTTGTTGTTTGATAATTATTAATCGTGTTTATTGTTTATTGTTCTACCACCGGGGTATTGTCAACTGTCGTGGACATGCCCTATACTGAATAACTGAACTACTTCTTTGTACATTGTTGTATAACCTCAATTATCTTCTACATAACCTTACCATTGTTGGATTGTAGTTTTGTCAAGTTCAAATGAAATTATATTACCTCTATTAAATTCAAGTCGAAGTTCCTTATATCCAACTCCACCAGGTGATCAGCAACTCCAAGTAAACTTGTATTACTTAGAAAAGTTATGGGGTTTCCAGCTATTGAAAAATATCTTAACTCGTTAAGTTGGTGCGTTACGATTGGTATGGCAGTAAGATCGTTGTTGTCTAGATCTAACAGTTGCAGTTTTGTCAAGTTTGTTGTCATTCCTGGAGCTACATTTGGTAATGAATTGTGGGATAGTGTTAAAGAGACCAGATTTGGTGTCGGTAGATTTGGTACCTAAAAATATTCATGAGGGAAGTGCAATTAAGGCATAAAGCTCAAGATTCATCATTAAATCAAAGAAAAATATTTAAATATTCTACTTTCACTCACCGAAGAAAGTGAAACATTATCTAATTTCAAATGGAGCAAAGTATATTCCAAACCCTGAAAGCTTAGCCCGTTTGGTTCAAGAGCTAGTTGAGTATTATGACTTAAATCGATAGATGAAAGCCGAGGTAGTCCTTTGAAAGTCCCCGCGTCAATTTGTCCTAGTCTGTTGTAAGACAAATCTAGAAAACTCAGACTCTAAAAACAAGAAGAAAAAAGTTTAGAAGCCCTGCAATTGTATTATATAAGTATCTAGCTTACAAATATTTTGATCTTACCTTAAACCTTGTAAGCAATCCACCATGTGATAAAGAAGATATACTATTCCAAGACAGATCCAATTCACAAACTGTCATAGCAGTTGAAACCGACATAGTGGTGAGTGGCAGCCTACCTATCATATTATGTGATAGGTCCAGTCGTTCCAAACCTTCTTCTCGAAATAGATTATCGGGAAGTGCCCTTAATCTATTATAAGATAAATCCACAATTCTCAAGTTATTTAAAAATCTAAATAAGTCATTAGCTACATCTGCTATTTTATTGTGCGATGCTATAAGAATCTGGAAAATAAGAATATTCGATAATGATTCACTGAAAATGGCAAACATAAGTTTCAACACTTCCATAAAGCTCTAGAATGTAATAGGACCCAGCGACATCTACGGCCTGACGACTTTGAGGAACTAGCCAAACGTTATACCCATGCTCAATTTCTAAAGAGATGGGATGAAATCAAGGGATGCAGTTTTGTCAGGATTGCCCTGGGTGACCTAATTCCTAATACAGGTATCAGTATTCCATAATTGGGATACCACAACCTTTTACTTCTACTACTGACTGTACAATTCGTAAAATATTTCACCCTTTTTGTCTTTCGAATACTTTCTTATGTTAAGCTCGCACATAGCCCACCCTTCCAGAGTGAAATCGATTATAAAATCGTCTTGAAACATTTCTTAGGACACAAAACCCACTACACTTAAACAAATTGGAGTCGAATGATAGTACCACTGACGAAGAAGACGAAAATGTGCTGTTTGTCCACCAGCTTCCAACAGTTGAGCAAGAAGGCGACAGATCCTGGTAACAGCATTTCCCTGATGTTCTAGATAGACTCACCCCTTGACATATTAACAATTTTTTGGGAATATTGAGCTTAAAGGCACAATTTATATCCGATTGAGATACAAGTCTTGCCACATTGCACAAATTTGAACACACCACTCATATAGATGCCATTTCGTATATAAGGTCAGTTCCATTGTTGAAACTTTTGGAATTCGAGTAATAAATGTTTGAACTTTCAATAGTAATGCAAGGATTAAATTATCATAAATTATAAATGATAGTGATATACATTTTGTCAAATTTCAACAATTTACGCGTCCCTGTAGATCAATTCTTTTTATTGAAAATAAATTGACTTACCTGCAGCTTTTTCGTGTTTCTAAACATGTCAAAATCCATCTCATACATCCCATTGTAAGAGATATCCAATAACTGTAGATGTCTCAAGCTACCAAAAACGTCTCGACTGGCATTCAATAGATTATTGTGAGATAGATAAAGCTGCGTCAATGACAATTCAACGGGCTTAAAGAATTGTTTTGAAATCGTCGAGATATTATTGTGGGATAAATCCAAGATTTTGATGTTCGAATGGACACTTCCGATACCTTGACAAAAAGAACATACTATTTCAGATGTAAAGGCGTGATATTTTTGAAAGTTACTATAATTAGAAGAGGATATCTTGAACAAAAGTAATGATTTTATTCTTTAATTATGGATAAAATGGAAAATGTAATAGACTTAATAGAGTTAATGTCTATAAAAATACGAGTGGAGTACAAACATTTTGAATATATTCAATTTTACATCACGGGGGAATAAATTGCTCAAGATATCCCAGTGTTTTGTGCGTTTGAACAGAATTTACCTCCGCAGAATGACGAAATTGATTAACATAAATCCTAAAAAATTACCAATAATAAATTAGCTGGAGAAAAATAATAGGAAATATCATCTCAGGAAGCTTCAGCAATCATTCAATAAAATAAAAATAATTATATAAGGTTACATACGGTAAAAATAATTTAAAAAAATAACTATAAATGTCAAGCAATTTTCTAAAGTCCTCTAAGTATCCGTCATAAATTGTTAGTCAATGAAAAGCAGTAATATTGATTTTATTCTACATTTTATTGTTTTAGAGAAAAACTAACAATTTTAAAATATTCATATTCATTACAAAGATTAAGCAAAGTCAACTTTCCTATAGTCAGCCTTAACTTATAGTTAAATTGCATGTACCAGGTGGACCAATAATCCAATCTGCTGACTAATATGATTAATAAATAGCAAAATATGAGAAAAAATTCAAAATAGAAGTGGCCAAGAAAAATCTCTTTAAATTACTTTATTGATCCATCCGGAACAATAATAATACTTCATAATTTTTGTCTCACCTGCTCCTTCGAAATTACTTGGTACATTTACCACCAATTTTTTTAAACTATTATGACTGACATTGACGCTAAAAATAGATAAAGTTCCCACTTGATCAAACATTGTAAAATCGAACGAATCAATCTTGTTATAGGACATGTCCAAGTCCTCCAGTTCTGGTAAATTTTGAAAAGCTTCAAATGACACAGAGGCTATTTTATTTCCTTTTAAATTAAGTCTTTGTAAACTTTTCAAATTCATAAAAGCTCTTCTATCTAGCGATTCAATTTTGTTGTCATCCAAGTGGAGTTGTATTAAATTTGGTAAGTGTACAAATGTGTGCTGTCCTATTGTTTTTATGGAATTGAAGGATAGGTAGATCTCTTCCAAATCTTCATGGATGTCTCCCTAAGTATGAGAATAAAGAGTATGTTTTAGAAATAATGTTCTTTGCAATTAATAAAGTGTCAGTTTAGTAATCCTTGTTGTAACAAATGATTTTATAAATACCATTGATACGATGCATAAATTAGATATTGTTTATTTCACACTTTAACTCTCATCAGTTAATTCATAGAATACCTAAGTTATTTCATAGAATAACTGGTTAAAGTGTCAAATTAATAACTTATTACACACTTTAACGGACAGGATCAGTTATTTCATGTAATAACTAGGAATTCTATGAAATAACTGCATTACTATATTTTATTGATACTTACTTGAAAAGTCCCTTTATGTATAAGTTCTATAATATTATCCTGAAGCTCTAATCTTTCTAGCTGCGCCAAAAAATGGAATGAAGTTTCTGGCATTGTTTTGAGTCTGTTATTACTGAGATCAAGCTCCTTCAAATTTGTTAATACTTTTATGGCATCCGTTGGTATATTGTCAACCGATGATGATAGACCATGCGACAATTTTAAACGTTTCAAGGAATGAGCAATCTGAAACACATAACAGATTAATATTTCAGCTCCAGAAATTCTTTGTAGTAAATTGTGATAAGTATGTCCACTACGTTAGCAAATTTACTCCAAAATTACAGCAAAGTATGTGAAGGATTATACTTTTCAGTCTTGTAGAATACTCTGTCATTAAAGAAATCACAACCTACAACTATAATGAATTATCATTTTTATAACTTCTATATTAATAATAAGACTCTCTGTCGATCTACTTACGTCTATAAAGGCATTACTTTCAATTGTACTGATCGAGTTTTCGGATAAGTCAACGAATTTTAACCCATGTACATGCTGGAAAGCATTATTTTTAATGGTTTGTAAATTTGCAAAATTTATTTCTAACTCTTCCAAATCGATTCCATATTCAAGGAAATTTTCTGCAGATAGCGTAGTGTGTGAAAGTTTCGACAGTGAAAGGGTTCTCAAGCTCCTCAATCTAAAGGTAAATATTTTTTTCAATTAAATTTCAATGTGTAGGTATCAGACACGTGTTTAAATTTACCTGCGTAGTTCTTGAAGAGATACCGCTGAATTTTCAGTACCACTCAGATCTAAATTAAACAAAGTAAATTGAAAACCGTTAAATGTTTCTATTGGGTTGAGTTTTTGAATGTCGTTATCCCTAAGATATAAAGTTCTTAGTAATTGAAATTGATGAAAAACTGCTTCAGGTAGAAGAGAAATATTATTCCCTGTTAGATCCAATATTTCTAGAAAATTCTCCAAGCCAGAAAAAGCCAACGAGTTGATTTTAGTAAGTCCGCAGCTTCTTAAATATAACTCTTTGATTTTAGCTTGTCTAAAAGCATTTTCCTGAAAATCATAAACAAATTTTCATATACCATGGACGTACATTGAAACTATGAAAAGGGGTTATTTACCTCCAACGTAGCAATCGGATTACCGTCCAAATAAGTCTTATTTAATACATTAAAATATTGAAACGACATTGGTTCCAAAATGGTTATCTGATTGTACTCCAGTCTGAGTGTATCCAAATTTAATTGATAATTTAAATTAATATGAACTCCCGGATCGGTTGATGGTTCCATTTTATTAATTCTGTTATAACTCAAGTCCAATACTTTAAGAAGTCTTATCGGCTGTAAGGCTTGATAAGGTATTGTTCCTAATTGGTTGTCGGCTAAAATAAGGTATGCCAATCTACCCATACCGTCTCTAAAAACAGACGGGTCAATTTCTCTCAAGTTATTGCCTCGTAAATTTATCGTTTCTAAATTAGGTAGGCCTGAGAAAGCATCTAAGGGTAGGTGAGTAATATAATTCTCCGATAAGATGAGAACTTCTAGTGAATGTTCGATCCCTCTCCAATTTTCCGGTGATATTTTGTTAATATCGTTTCCTAAAATATTGATAAACAATTGAGCAATTAATTTTTCTTTTTGGACCTCATAACATTTGTTACCTGTTAGGTCGAGTCGTCTTAGTTTCTGCAAATATCTGATGGCTCTATTAGGAACCACAGTTAGATCGCAATAACTTAGTTCCAGCTCCCATAGAGATCGTTCTAAGCCGATAAAAGCTTCAACCGGAACGGTGGAAAGAGGGTTGTTACTAAAAACTATTTTGTAGAGTCCTAAAAATAATTAAACTTATAAAGAGAAATTAATTTTTCTTGTTTTCTTTCTGTTTTATGTGCTGCTGGACCGTTCCTTCGATTACCATAGAACTTTTCCAACCTAATTCTTGTACATCCACGTGTAGCTATATTTTTTTAATTCCGAAATATCGGGTGTCTTAAGTTATCGTATACAGGCAATATCTCGCTTATTTGACAAGATAATTAATAAATAAAAGAACTGCATTGAATTGCATGTTTCACATTTGACTGCCCTTTGGTAGCTACCCCTTACTTTTTATTTTCAAAGGACACCCCCTGTATATTGTCATTGAAAATTGCGTCTCATTATATTTGGAATACAACGATAGTACATACGTATTTTTTTCAATTGATAACAGTAACAATAACAATTAACAAAGGCATTCATATGAATTTGAATTAAAACTAAAATGCCTTTGATGCAGTTCAAAAAACGAAAAAATTACAGCAAGTGCTCAAAATTATTTTCTGCAGAATCCTTGCAAGCTGCAAAACGTGTTAAAAGTGTTGTTGTGCAGGCCCCGTCTTATCATAGCTGGTGTAACGCTACGACATGTTTCACAAATGTGCTCTTTAAGATCTGAATCATAAAATATTTCAACCTAGAATTGTAACTCTCACATTGTCAGCAGTGACTACTGTTTTAAAAGCTATCTGAAGTTTTGCCGCGGAAATTTTAAATATTAAATTGAGGGAGAATTTTATAGTTTTAAAAATAAATTGACTACCAAAATAACACAAAATGCAGCTGTTTATTAAAAAATATAAATCGTGACTGATAGTATTTCGTAAAATCTTGCGTCAACAAAAGTTTGCCAAATATTCTCTTATGTTCAGCACTGATGCAAGATAATAATTCTAGGTTGAAGTATTTTATGATGTAGATGATCTTAAAGAACGCATTCGTGGAGCATGTCGTAGCGTTACACCAGCTATGATTCAGACGACCTGCAACCTACAATGCCACCGCAGAACTCTCCAGCGACAGAACTGGATCGACCACGATGGGCATCCAGGATAAACTGCGAACAGCGAAGGCAGTGGTAAACGCGGAAAAGACAAAATGGGCTATTAACAGCTTCAAACCATATAAATCACCGGGACCAGACGGGATTTATCCTATCCTACTACAAAAAGGAGGCAACACACTGCACTACAGGGTAAATGAATTGATAGCCTAGCTCTAGGGCATATTCCAAGAACCTGGCAACGCATCAGAGCTACATTTATACCAAAACCTGGAAAATATTTACAGGACCCGGCTAAAGCTCTGAGACCAATCAGTCTAATGTCATTTTTGCTGAAGACTCTTTAAAAACTTCTCTACAGACATATCAGAGACGATATATTGGCCACAAGACCAATACACCGAGATCAATATGCATACAGAGAGGGAAAATCAACTGAAACAGCATTACATCAACTCATAAAAAGGGCTGAATACGTGCAGCCTTTCTTGATATAGAAGGAGCTTTTGACAACACCTCCTATGAATGTATAGCTAAGGCGACGAGGAATTCTGGGATCGATGCCACGAGCTGCAGGTGGATAGACTGCATGCTCAGAAGTAGGCTCATAGAAACAACTCTGATGGGGGAGACAATGGCCGTACGTGCAACCAGGGGTTGTCCGCAGGGGGGAGTATTATCCCCGCTGCTGTGGAACCTGATCATGGACGGGCTCATCAGAACCCTACACAGAGTAGGATTCAACACCATAGGATATGCAGACGACCTGGTAATTCTATACAACAGTACAACCAGAGACAGACTCCAGATGGCTTTAAATGTAGTAACAGGCTGGACTGTACAAGAAGGACTACGTATTAGCCCTTCAAAAACACAGATAATTGCGTTCACCAGAAGAAGGAAAAGGGAAGGATTTGGTCCTTTTTACGCTTCAAGGTGAACCAGTCTGATGAAGTGAAACATCTTGGGGTTATCCTAGACCCAGGCTCAACTTGGAACCGACACCCTCAGCACGTGATCAAGAAAGCTGAGGTGACCTTCATGGTTGCCAGACGCACTTACGGTACTAAATGGGACTTAGTCCCAGCATGGTACACTGGCTGTACATCTCTGCATCTCTGGTATGGTGGTCAAAGATCAGACAATCCTCTGCTATGCTAAAACTAAGCAAGGTCCAAAGACTTGCATGCATTGGCATTACAGGGGCAATGAGGACTACTCCTACAGCGGCGCTGGAGAAAATGCTAGACCTTCCTCCGCTACATTGTGGCGGGGCAGCACTAACCCGACTGGAAAAAGCATCAGACCATGACGTGGCACATGGGAGAGGACACACAGAGATAAGGCATGTGGATGATGACATTTTAAAAATGCCAACAGACCACATAAACACCAGATACATCTTTCGCAAGAACTTCGAGATTATCATCAAAGATCGAAAGGAGCTTGAGGAAGAGAATGCACCACCACTTAGTAGAGCGAATGAACTGATCTGATATACAGACGGATCAAAAAATGAGCTTGGCACCGGAGCAGGCATATACAGCAAGACGAGCAAACATAAAGGAATCGTCTCGCTAGGAAAATACGCCTCTGTATATCAAGCAGAGGTCTAGGCAATACTTGCATGTGCAATGGTAAATAATATGAGAACCCAAATGACTCCAGAAGACTTCTACAACCAACCAGCAAAGAACCTGTATGAGCTAATACAGGGAACGGATTGGCTGAATAGGTTGTAGTCAGAACACTAGGAGTATCCACAATAAGCCCAGGAGGCTGAGGTGGTGCCGGCGAAGGGACGGCTCCTTTTGAAAAAAGAGATGTGCTTTCGTTGTATTCCAAATAGAACGACACGCAATTTTCAATGACAATATACAGGGGGGTATCTTGTCAAATAAGCGAGATATTGCTTGTATATGATAACTTGGGACACCCGGTATACCACATAATCCAGCTACTATTGCTTATTTTTCTGTCATTGTCATAACCTAGCTAAGAATAATATAAACGGTTTACCTACGCCATTTCATCTAGCCTTTCATAGGATTTAAAAAAAAACTATCAAAACTATCCGTATTTGAAGTGTACAAATTCCAGCCTTCTTTATTTGGGTTTTGATTGACTTTAATATGAAAATTTAATTCAACATGTGACAAGCATATGTTTGGCTTCTATCAACAACGATTGAATCACACAAAATCTTATTAGTTACTACTAACAAGCTTGTAACTACCGATCTAGCCAATGTTAACAGCTGTAATATATTATGCTCGCTTTAAAAAAATTTACTCTACAGACCGAAATTACGATAAAATACAAATAATACAAGATTTATATTCAGCACAAAATATGTTGCATTGGAATTATTTGGAATCAACTGCGTAAATATCGTAGATAAAAATGGAGTCACTCAAGAAGATACAAAAATGGAAAAATATATGATAGAGAAACAACTCATAAGAAGAAAATGAGAAGGATCTATGAAATAGGAGGTTAGTTAATAACAGAAGTATTATAAGAAGCAATAAGAGATTGTAGGGAAACTACCAGGGATGGACGAGGATTTGGAAAACGAGAATAATATTTCCTTTATATGAAAAGGGAGACAAAAGAGACTTCAGGAACTATAGAGCCATAATGTAATGAAAACACTCACTTAGTATAAAAAAGGTTCAAGAAAATCTAGATCTGGAACAAAATAAAATATTCGCACGTGTCATAGAGATCTAGAAAAAGCCTTTGACAGAATGAGAAGAAAATATTTAAAAAAACTGGAAGAGAAGAATTTCGATAAATAGACAGTTGACTTATAATAGATATATAAAAATAATGCAAAGAAATAAAGAAAATTGCAAACTGGACTACTATGACATATATCTTATTTTGGTCCTTTATGTGCCGGATTTGAAATTACGACCCAAAAAGTTTCGGACAGAGCGTTGTTTCCACTTACCAGTACTTTGAAGAAAATACGGTTCAATGGTTCTCATCTGGTTATTTTCTAAATGCAGCATAAAAACTTTTGAAATATTAACGGTTTCTGGTATTCTGAGTAAATGTACATCTTGACACTTCACTATTCCTAAATCTGGTACAGATTTTGAACAGCTGCAGAGTGGGTTGAAGAAACATGGGGGGTTATGAGCCGATTCCGTTTCTTTTGATTCTACCATCGAAATCCATATCATAATCAATATGCTTCCGATCACAATTACATACCCAATTTTCATTATTTGCAGAAGATTCTATAAAGTTTATAAACATAAGACAATAAAATTATACTTCCTTAAGTTGGAGTCATATATACAGTATATATTTTTGGGCGAATGAAACTAAGAGTTCTTTGCAATTGTTAATATACCTGCTTAAAAACTATTGCCTACTGCACTGAACTGTCTATCGGACATTACATCCACCATTTTTTTTGCACTATTCTCATATCTAGTAAGTCAAAGTAGATAATTGAGTCAATTTTGAAAAATAGCTCGCAATTGAAACTACTCAATGAAGTCAATCACAAGATAGGTCACTATCTATATCTGTAGAGTAGGGAGGGTGTGTAGGCTCACAGCACTTAGGCCACATGCGGGGAGTTGTAGTTCTAGGTCATCGTCCATCCTGTCCTTCTCAGGAAGGTGGACAGGTCACTAGGAGACATGTCCTTTATATCGGCAGGTGTAGGCCAAGACTAACCGCACACACATGCCTGACAGTTCACACATCCTGCATAGAGGTGTGTCCACTAGCCCCATAGTATGGAGGTGGTTTCCTTAGTTGACAGTTGCCAGTCAGAAATCCTACTGTTGAACGCAGGTTTTTCCTGGTCATCGTCAAATATTTCTTCCGCGCCAGCTATCCAGGGTCGCCCAGGGTGGTCCTAGCAAGACTGCATCCCATCCCATCTCTTAAGCGATTGAGCATGGGTGTAACGTTTGGCCAGTTCAGCAATTGTCGAAGTCGTTAGGTCGTAGGTGTCTCTGGTACCTAAAATGATTAGTCCAGCCGCTTCCCTGGCTAAACAATCGGCAATGCAATTATCTTTACTCCTGTCGCGCCCTTTAACCCACCTCAGGATAATATTGTTATCTGCCGAGGCGTTAGTTAAGTCTTGGTGGCACTCTAGTACTAGCCCCGATATAACACATTGTCTGTTCAAGGCTAATAGGCCTTGTCTACTATCAGTTCAGATTGTTATGTTTTTGCCAGAAATTCCTTTTCTGGTTAGTTCTTTTGCGGCAATTATGAGATACCAACCAAGATAGGTCACTATTTGGCCTAGCCGAAATATTGAACATCAAGTAGGCATCACATCAGATGTAACTTCTATCATTCTAATGAAAAACTGTCTATTGCCCTTCCTTTTCTTAAAACTATAACAATTTCGCTTGCTACCTAATATAGGTAAAAATGCATTAGTGGCGAAATGTTTTATTTCAAGTTTATGTTACTGACTTCATCTTTCACTATTAGTTGTTGTTCATGAAAATTTATTGCATAAAGCGTCTCTCTCTAGCTTGAAACTGATTTGTGTAGTGCAGTTAATGTTAATAATCACTTACCATAATTTTTTTATAAACTTCATACACATGAAACACTCGACACCAACAAGATTCTCGCAGATTTTCAGCAATCAACTCCAAACACAAGTATTAGAACTGACACAAAGCTTCCAACTAGGCAATGGAATCCCTACTAGAACCTATAAGCCCCGGGTTTCATTTAATAAGATTAAATTACTTTGCCATTTCGTCGGTCTCGATAAGTTCATAAAACATATATTTTTAATTTTTTAGATTTGAGAAATATATTAGAAATATGGGATTGTTTTATAAGAAAGTCAGTAATTAACTTCATTTAGTTTCGACCTACATTGTCTATGTCTATGAATATGACTAATTTTGATCTCGGATCAAGATGATTAGCATCAGAAATGATGTCAATTAGACATACGTGAGTTAATCGCTGTTTCCGTCTTCAATTAAGAAATTACATCTGTAAACAATTAAGTATAATACGTGGTTCGGTCAAATTTTATATAAAATTAGATGTACTTAAATAATTTAAGACTTATAGGAAACATTTGTTAGTAAAATAAGTGCTGAGCTCAAGAGCTTCCAGCTA
The DNA here is from genome assembly GCA_910591675.1 of Galerucella calmariensis. NCBI lineage: Eukaryota > Metazoa > Arthropoda > Insecta > Coleoptera > Chrysomelidae > Galerucella > Galerucella calmariensis. The sequence goes on along the minus strand of CAJUYG010000224.1, from coordinate 919 downwards.
ACCTTACAAACAACACTTATATTATGTCTAGAATCAACGCTATGTCATCGTTATCGGTAATTTCATTCAGAAGTTACCAGGAGTATAAAAATGGTAAACGTAAGAAAAATAGGGCATGTCCACGTGACTCCTCAGACTATTTTGTTAACAGCCCTGTGGTAAAACAATAAAAAAAGCGTTCAGAACACGTGGTACTTAATAGTGAGGTTATGCTGATTTATAATGATAGATCGTGTTTGAGTTTAGTTGGTTTTGCTTAAGAGGGGCCTCCTCACAGGTATACAAACCTCAAAACAAACAAAATTCTAGTTATTTTTAAGTTCAAAATATTTACGATAGATGTCGCTAGTGGTATTAAGTCGGCTTTAATTTAATACATTTCTTGACGATTCAAGCAAACGCATCTCCGGGTCAGCTGTTTCGATTAGAGATATTACCTACACAAAGTTTCGATGTTTTGTTTGGTTCCAAATACCTACAATTCTGTCAACAGGTATTTTTATTTATTTTCAATCTCAATAAGTACTGTAAGAAAAAATGGAGAGCTTAACCAGCTTCTAATATTTCTGTCGATGTAATATGAAAATAAAAATGCAGTGAAGTGTGACATTCTTGGAAGGGCTTTTTCTACAGAAAAAACAAATGCCGGTTCGCGGTACTGCATTTTTATTGGCCCTTGTATCGGCGGCCATAATTGTATCAGTTAGTCAATAATTGTTTTTGTCCACGACCACCTAATAATAAGTCAATATTTTACCTCCTAAGTGAAGGTATATGGTACCCATATATCAATTGTCGTGAATTATGGTTCATAATACACTGTAGTGTATTATGGTTCATAATTCCCGACTAGAGATGGGGGTACAATATGGAATAAACTATTAAATCTGTGTATTTTGTTCAGGAAATTTGTTTCTGA